>SNQN01010267.1:0-22527 GCA_008642245.1 Bassia scoparia
AGCTTCCTCAATTCTATCAAGGTCCAAACAGAATCATATTGGTTCAACCTAAACAATGTATAACATCGAATCAAGTTAATATTCCGACATATATTTGAAACCAAGGATGGCTCTCGTTAAGCCAAATCTAATGGCAATTAGTAGTCACCACCCATTAATTAGTGATCTGGTGTTGTACCTCATTACATTCTACAAAAGATAATATCTTAAAATTAATAACGTGAAAATAATAAGAAATAATGTATGTGCTAGAGCAAAGTTGATTAACAATTAATTACTTGATAGTTAAGTAATGAGTTAAAGAATAATTGAAAATGTGATGATGTGTGGCAGAGTGGGGAAAGAACATAGATGAATGATGACTTTTGGGCCGCTCCAAAGCACCTGATTGACTAGAAAATAGAAATGCAGATTGTSCGGACTTTTCCTCTCTAATTGTCCAAATTGGCTTTTCCAGTTTCTACTTTTTATTACTTTGATAAGATACGATTTCCTGGATTACCAAGTACGTATAAAAGTTAGCTAGGCAAATTAAAATTTTGATCATTTATGGATTATTAAAACAAATATAACAGATTATAACACATAATTATTTTTATTTTTCAAATGAGCTACAATATGGATGATACCAAGTACATTTCATGAATTAGGAATTTAGGATGGTAGGAGTCGAAATTTAATCATATGACCTATTGAACTACTTGGTATATACGCACCAAGTTGTTTGCAAATTACACAATTTATTTTGCAAACAATTTGCTATTACAAATTATGGAGTTGAAATTCAATCATATGGCAAACTGTATATCGCACGGTTATTAATTTAGTTTGTGTAATAGCAAACAATTTTTAAGGTAATATCTACCCAAATTACATAAATAATGATTCTGTTAGTAAAATTTAGCACTATGACAAATGATTTTGGCACTCWATAATTTGATTTACGCAGTCCATTTTGTCATTATTTATGTGAGAGAAAATGAAGAGTCAAAATTAGTTGTATTAGATTAGTGAGTTTTCCKTGCATGAACACTTTAATAGAGAAAGAAAATGAAAAGGACAAAGAGCAACATATTTAGGAGGCAAGGACAGAAAAAACTGGTAAAGTCAATTTGTTTGGACGTGAGAAAAGGGCAGAGAAAGAGAATCTTGAGCACTAACCCTATTGGATTTGTAAGARCACCAGTCCAKCCKACACACAGACACACTAACCTCATTTGCATTTCATCCACAACGTGACGACCCACTAGCCTCCATGGCTCCATATGTTGTGTTTTTGGTGGTTCTGGTACCGAGTTGGTGTGCTGCTAGTTTACATGCCTACGTTGCTCGTGTGTCTCAATAGTGGCAGATTCACGACAGTTGAAAATTTAGGTTTCTAAACAGATTGACATCAAATTTTATTTCAAATTTTAATTAATCAACACTTTATTTAGGTTGAATGAAATTGTTAAAAGCTTGAACTTATGGTTGGGGTCAAAAAATATTGTTACATAGTTTATRAAGTAGTGATAATGAAAAATGAATGCTCAATACTCACAATATATAATGTCATATTGCAATATTTCAAAGTTTAAACTATTTTTGAAAAATATATGGAACATTAATACAATAAGTCGATCACTGATTCAGGACATTAGCAATAGGACGTTTGTAGAGAGGTTTATTTTGTTATTTTGAGGTTCATAAACAAACCTCGTATTACTAGTCAATTTTGTTGGGGGTTCATATATGAGATGGGTTACAAGATAATGAGTAATTTGTAGATAAGGATGTGACATTTTGGTGACACCATTGGGTAAAAAAAATGTAAAAATAAATTGAAGTACGAAAGTAATATAGTGAAAAGTTTTACTGCATTTTCAAATGAGGCGTAAAACATGAGTCCCAATGTAAATCTTTGGGGAGGTTTGTTCTATTATTGATCATAAATTTGTTTGGGTGAGGTTTATAAAAATATGGTGTGYCACGAGAACAAACCTCAAAAAAATTTGTGCTATTGCGAGTCATGATACATGATGTAACCTAGTGCTGCATGAATCCTTGTAGTACGGGGACAAAATCGTCAACAAATGAGCCACATCTCAAGTGAAGTCAAAAAGATTGGACTCACGTTGTCTTTTTTTTTTTTTTTTTTGCAAATCATAGTGTGATTTCGTCATACCCTTGATTCATTTTATCATATCCTTTATTTATTCTTACCAATCTTAGTGTGATTTTGTCATATTCTCGAGTAATTTTAGTACACGAACGTGTGTGCATTGAAAATGCAACCCATTGCTACATTTAACATTCGTCGTGCTATTGCTATTCGCCTAACAAATAATCAAAACACCTATTCATTCAGATTTTAGAAACACAAAGTGTTTGATTAAAATAAGAGCGTTGGTTTAACAATACAAATATATTACACTGACACAGGATTTTGCAAGGGGAAGGTTTTCCTCAAACATCCCACTAATTATCAACTCACTGTACATGGGTAAAACTGTCTTTCTTGGCTCCAAATTTCACCATTTCATTTTTCAGTTACCTGTTTTTTTCCTGGAATAATTAATTACTGCATTACATACAGTACCTGTTTTAAATTATCTCTGCAAATCGAGGTTCCTGTTTTCTTTATTTCTTTTCCCTCTTCGATTCATTATTTTGCTTTTGCCTCATCACTCTTCACTCACTCTAGCAGTTGCTTTCTCCATTAATATTGCCATCATCTCTTATTCAGCTTCTCTGCTAAATCTTCAAAAAAACCATTACAGTTCCATCATTCCATTCCATGACATAATCACCCCAAAACAACTAAAGATCAAACTTTGTCTGATTTTTCACTAACTCAGGTTCATTTTCATTTCAACTTGTTTTCAAAAAAGGGAAAAAAGAAATGGGGAGTTCAAATTCAAAAGCAGAGAAAACAGCAGCAATTAGAAGTGGCAAGCGAAAGGCGCTAATAAACCAGCAATAGATTCAAGGTACAAATTTAGCAGCAGCTCATGTTTCATACCATTAGTCTTGAAAAACAATTGGCATTCACTCAGACTTCCGCGTTTTTTGCAGAAGCTGAAGTTGTAATAGAATCATCAATCTCTCTTTCACCGACTAATAACACTGAAATCGACAAAACCCCTTCTCATTCTTCTTCTTACCAACCCTCTCCTTCACTCTCTGCACGAAGAAGTTGTGTGACATTCTTTCTTCTGACCCAGATTAAGCCTGCATGAAATCCGGCAATTCTGGTTTTCTGTTACTTTAAGGTACAATCCTACTACTAACATTCACTCTTTCGTCGATAACAATGATGAAGATTCTTAGTTTTTTCCGTGCGCCCCACGCCGCCGCTCCACGCTTGCTGAGTCTGAAGCTTATGGGACTACTTTGACCCTGGTGTCGATGCTGGTGAAGACGAGAGTTTTAGTTGTGGGTGTGGGCCCGGGTTCGGGTTTTGGCTGTGATGAGTCTGAGGGGGTGATGTTTGGTTGTGGGTGAAGAGGGTAGTGTTGAATTTCCCTAAGGTGGAGGGTGGGGAAGCAAAATGGAGGTGCAGATATTAGTCCTGCTGCCAAAATGGAAGTTGCAAGGAGAAATAGAGCAGCAAGAGAAGGAGTTGAGTGAGAGAGAGAGACTTCTGAGTTTATCACACAGGGGCTAAAGATTTTGTGTCTAGTATTAAGGATAATTGAGCATAGGTTTTTCTAGGGCTTCTGAATCGGCGTTAAAGAGGTTGCTCGGATGTTTGAATCTAATAGGATTCGGGTCGGGTACGCTGATGCTAAAGGTACAATTTGTTTTGTTGTAATGCAAGTGTTGTTTTTACTCTTTTGTAAGGAAGTTGATGATGTGTTTCTCAATTTTGTATGTTAATAATGTTGTGTTTTTGTAATGTGGGTGTTTTGCACAATGATAATCTTGCAGGGAGTTCATCTTCATCGGAGTTATTAGCGGCGTGCCCTCTTGTGTTTTGCCGGGGTAAAAGTGTTCATGCAGCTAATGGTGAGCTTAGTCTTGATTCTAGAGCTTATAGTTGTAAATTCTATTTTAGGATGTTCGGAAATGGCTGTCAAATGTTCTTGATTGCGTGGTGATGGAATTTGAATGCTTAATGATTAGAGGAAGGGGTGAGAGTGTGAGACCTGTGAGTGAATGCCACTAGAATTAAAATTGTGTTATTTTAATGTATAATGTTACATCCTTGAGACCCTAAGTAGGATAAGTTGTAAAGATTGTTCCGAATAGAATGTATCAGTACTTAAGAGATGAATGAACTTAATTGCGCAATCATGGTTGAATGTGGACGGAATGATGCGGGTTACACATAAGAATGTGGATGATCATAGCTTCTGCTTTATTCACTCTGCAGTTGCCTTTGTTTGTGAAGCAATGTCAGTTTGTAATGAGATCAGTAGCTGAAAGCAAATGTGGGTTAGACATAAGAATCATGTACAGACGTGCAATTGATCCATTTTTGATTTCGATTTTTGTAGGACTGCTTTTTGTAGTTTTATGTACTTTATGACGAGTTTGTTGTCTGGCTATTTGTAGAACTTCAGCCACAAAATGTGCCCAAGGTTATTGTATGGAACCGGTCTACGTCTTCACAATCATCATCGTCAAGGAATCCTCTTGCTGCAGCATCAAAGGATGATGCTGATGACAGCAGCAGTGATTGTGTCGAAGATTTTTGCATGATTTCTGGAAACCATTCCTCCACTCTAGACAGGCTTTATGCATGGGAAAGAAAGCTATATGATGAAGTCAAGGTAATTCATTTGGCATTCCAAAGCAGAGTCTTCTGTATAATATGAATTTTGATGCCTTTCAGTAGCCAGGGTATGCAAGATCTTTGAAATCTAACTTGTCATGTTTGGTAACTCTTCTCTGATATTCATTTGATGCCTTTCAAGAGCAAACATGACCTTTTTATTTGATGTTGGTACAACAAGCTCATATTCATTTTGATAATTTTTCAAATGTTCCATTTCATAGACTAGTTAGTATAGCATTCTTACARTATGAATTCAATGCTAAAAGGAAGAGATATACTTAGTGTGGTTGAGTGATTTGATAAGACATGGGCAGATGGTAAGGCTAGGGAGGTTAATACTCTTTGATGCTCTGCAACAGAGATTTAGATGGAACAAAAGAGGATACTGTTGGTGTCCTCCAAGAGACTGACCTTCCAAATTCCATCGATAAAATTAACATGTCATGAGGGGTTCAACCTCTTTGGTTAGGAGCCTGTCTAGAATGATCTAAATGCAACAAGACTAGTTCTACYTAGTTCTGTAAGGATTGTTTATACAATCCATAACCATCTAACAAACACTGACATAGTGAAGGAATGATTAATTGTAGCCATCAAGTAAGAAAGAAATGTTTACTTAATATCTTTGTGATGAAGTACTTGCTCCTCAACACAGTTGTACATATTGGTGGTATGTATTTCTAAGAAAGAATAGAGTGACATTTCATGTCATTGTCTACAATGTAATAGAGTGACATTTCATGTCATGTCTACAATGTTTAAGTAGAGAGAGACCTAAACTCTTAAAGCCATAACGACCCTCACCGCCGCGTAAAATTTTCACTTTAAACAATAAGGGGGGAAAATCTTCATTTATGCTACTGCACATTGCACACCAAAGAATGTAGGAAAATAGACACTATTTCACACAAGGAGGGACATAGGGCTACACGCGTAGAACTCGTAAGAGTCATGTAAAGGTTTAAAATGAAGATAGTGCAACATAAAAGTAAATAAATTACCAAAGGGGGCTGAATGTATCCATTGTCAAAGGGAGTTTATTATTCAAGTGTCATTACATCAACTCTGTTATGCTATTTGTCTGATAGGTGACTGCTCTAATTTGGTTTCATTAATCATTAGGCAAGTGAAGTCATCAGGAAAGGCTATGACAAGAAATGTGATCAGCTCAGGCAACAGTTTGCAAAGGATCTTAGTGCTCATGTTATTGATAAAACAAGAGCAGCAATAAAAGATCTGCACTCGCGCATCACAGTTGCCCTTCATTCAGTTGATGCTATAGCGAAGCGCATTGAGAAAATGAGAGATGAAGAGTTGCAACCACAACTTAATGAACTAATTACAGGGTAGGATATAATCATATTCACTGTCAATAACTTTTAGTAATCATGTCATCGTCATGAAAATCAAGTAGTTGGATGTGTTAATATTTGTGGCTTTCATGCAGATTCATCAGGATGTGGAAAGCAATGCTAGAATGCCATCATGCACAATACATAACAATATCATTAGCTTACCATGCTAAGACGTCTGTGGGGACCTTGGGAGAAGAATCACGTAAGCAGATCATGGCACAACTTCAGTATGAATTTGAGTGCTTTGGTCTAAGCTTTGCTGACTGGATGAATAGCCTTACATCTTACGTGGAAGCTCTCCATGGATGGCTACAAAGCTGTGTGCTGCAGCCTCAGGAACGCACGCGGGGCAGCAGAAGGCCATTCTCCCCTCGGCGAGTAGTGGCCCCGCCAATATTTGTTCTGTGTCGTGATTGGTCGACAGGGATCAAAGCTTTGCCTTCTGAAGAAGTCAGTGATGCCATTAGYCATTTCTTATCAGACCTGCAGCATCTAATGAAGCAGCAACAYCAGACAGAGGAGAAACAGGACATATCAGTTTCAGAAAGCAATGGTAAATTGTTGCAAGGGAAGGACGAGGATGCGAATGATGATAAATCTGTGAATTTGAGTTCAATCCACACTAGTTTGACAAAGGTGCTAGATAAACTCACCAAATTCTCTGAAGCTTCCTTAAAACTCTATGAGGATATCAGACAGAAAAATGAGGCAGCTCGTGTTGCATATTTAAATCCCATGCCATTCCGATACTAACAAGTACATGTAATTACTACTGAGAATACATCTGAGTGTTTTTCTTTAGATGCATCAAGTTTCCAAGTAATTCTGCAAGAGGTTTGTTACAGCTAGCAGTTGAATTGCTCYCAGAACAATATCCAAAAAAACTTAGGAGTCCAGTGAGAGTGAGACCAACCAAATGTTGCTACTCTATGCTAGTATTTATCTAAAACGTTGTTGCATCATATTAATGACTTAATGAGTAAACATTAATCGTTTGAACSAAAAAAATAACCAGCATTACTGATGTCAAAATACTTAATGTTACCAACTATGATTACAATTTTTGCTTCCATTGGAGTATTTCTGTGAAATAAGCAGCCAATCTAGTTACATTAGCACCAAGACGTATATAATCCATGTAGTACAAGGAAATGTTTTTTTTTTCCCACTCCGTACAATAACTACTGTTGGATTTGTATCTTTCGCCTTACAGCCCTTCATCGACACATTGAATCACCGTGAGTGAGAAGAAACTTAACGAAAGTAGATGAATAAATTATGGATCGAGAGAGATTTATATTTCATGACCTGCAATCCTCCCAAAGCTCAACCACAGTGATCCTCTTACAAAAATTTATGAAGGATCCATTCTGCAACTCCTGATTCCAGATCTAAAATCCAACAATTTGAGTATACTGTAAATAAGGTTCCTTTTGCATTGCAATCGGGGCACGAGTAACATCATCTGGTAGGTCAAACGCATCAACTAGCTCCTTTGCTATATTCCTCACTTGAAAACTTAGATAGTCTACGAGCTTATGGATGGCCTGCAAAACAACAATTGATTTTATCGTAAACAAAGTGCTGAAACTTTACAGTCTTGAGATGCTTTTAAACCAATGCGCTGAAAAAGATGATAAAGACTAGTTGTACATTTGCCAGAAAGTCATTTTTGTTTCATCAAGAAAATGTATAGTATCGGAATCAGAAGATGGATTCTTATGAAGTAATCATCTAAAAATACCTTAGCTTTGTTGGGAGCTACGTAATCCACGTTACGATATGTTCCTATGTCATTCCAGATGCGATCCAATGCATATAGGTCACAGACAAGTTTCAAAGCAGCACGACTATTCTCATCAGGACAGCTGAAGGAAATGAGTCCCAGTTTTGCATCAGTAATGAAACTAAGGAGTATGAATAAAATACCAACAGAAGCTTAAAATAATCAAAAGACAAATAAAGACAGTTGCGAAGAATTACTTTTTTACAGCTTCAATGAATTTCGCAAGTATGACAGATTCAATGTGAGACTCTGCTAGTGTCAGAAGGTGATTTAGGCATCTATTCCAAGCTCCAAAACTACCTAGAGTTCTTGAGTGCTTGCGGAGACGCATTGCAGCACTATGAAGAAGCCTTGATGTTCGGTACTGCAATAAGAAAACTCAAACATCAACACCCATTTCTTTCACAAATAAGTTAGATCACAGACCATGAAACTAATCACATCATTTTACCCTGAATGCATCAAGCTGAAACTGTGGATCTCTAAGATGCTCTTCTCCCTCCCAACGAGCTGTCACGGGATTAGGCTGAGAAAGATAAGAATTCATTGACTCCCTCAAGTAGTTCCATGTCCCTACGAAAGCGCCCCCTCGGAATTTCTCCTGGTACCTTTTCAGTAGATCCCCTGCAACCTGRGTTGTTGGTGCAAAAGTCAGCTTTGTGAAACTATATAAATMTATTGKAATATCCCAACAGAGCAACARAGCACAAAAGAAAGARAGTGTGAACACACAATCTCATCATAAACCTGATGTTCAGTCCAATAGGCAATAACAATAGTAAAGTACAAACAATTGAGTGATTGAGCAAGTAGGCATAAAATTAAATTATTTGGCTGCCAATACTTAAACCATAAGGCAAAGGGACAAGAAAGGAAACAATAAAAATGGTAAACGAGCAAACTAATCCATACAGGTAACCATAGTTATCACCAAATCAATACACAATCAAAAAAGGGCATATGCACCATTTCAACTACTATTTCCTAGCTCACAAACACCAATACAACAGATGCAAGATGTCCACTACTATTACCTTATGRATTTTCAAGATACAATGAACGTGTTTGTTCGTTTTGTAATAGATGTATACAAGTTTGAACCATATTAGCATAATGTAACCTTTGTAAAGCATTTACACCACATGGCAACCAGAGTGATTTTTTCACAGGAGTAAAACATWATGTATAATTCAAAGTTTGAACTAACCTGTTGCAGAAGCACTGTATTATCACCTTCAAAAGTCTGAAATATGTCATGATCATTTCTTAAGCTGCCAAACCGATTTACAGCAGCATAACCATGACCGCCACAGGCTTCCCTGCAGATACTTATCGACTTTGCTGTAAAAGAAGTCACATATGCCTTCAAGCCTGCAGAAAGAGCATGAACGTCACCAATGAGCTCCTCGTCGTGAGTTTTCTTCATCTCGGAGTACTTATCTACTAAGTTCAGTGTAGCAAAGTGGAATGCATAGGTCGATGCCAACATGGGCATCAGCTTGTGCTGCTGAGATTGATAGTCGAGAATACTAATTTCTGGTTGTTTTGGAGGCCCAAATTGGTGTCTGAGAAGAGAGTATCTAATGGCTATTGTAGATACAATCTTAAGCACACCAACTGAAGAATATGCAAGGCCAACCCTTCCTCCCACAAGCTCTCCCAAGGTGGCAGCAAATCGTTTGTTGATGGTTGGTAGACTGCTTGTATACTTGCCATCACGTGAAACGTCCCCGAAACGGTTTAGCAGATTATCTCGGGGGATTCTGACGGATCGGAATCGAAGAGCTCCATTATCCACTCCATTCAGGCCCACCTTGTGACCACAATCGTTTATTTCAATACCAGGCAGAACCTCATGGGTCTTTAAATCCCTAATAGGGACAATGAAGGCATGGACACCCATATCAGTGACACCTTTTTCATCATGGGTTGGCAAAATTAACTTTGCAAAGACAGTAGCAAATTTCCCATGAACAGCTGCATTTCCTATCCACCATTTTATGGCCCCATCGTTAGGTGTGTCTATTATAAATTCGTCATTGATGGGATCAAACGTTGCAACAGTCTGGAGACCCTGGACATTTGAGCCTGTCAAACACAATACATAAAATTAAATATTAGCGCAGGAAGATAGACTAACATGCCAAAATGCTCATAGACAAGCCTGGAACTGGAAGACTACACAAAGGGAAAAGAAAGTTTTATCCATGGCATATCTCTCAAGACAGTTCTGTAGAATGTGAGACTGAGACATACTCAATGTCTCTAACTTGACATGAACACAAAGTAATGGTCTAATGGACAAGGACATATTTATACTAATAATGATATAAAAGACTTGTGGTAGAAAAACAAAACCAAGTAAAACTTCTTAAAACCAAGGACAAAGAGTCATAAAAGACTTGTGCAAAATTCAGATACATGTCACAAATATTTATCAACAAGTGCTGTTAATTTCTAATGTAAGATAGAGATGAAAATATTAAGTAGTTCACCCAACCACCCGCTCCATCTGGTTTATTGAGAGGATGGAAAAACTCAATTTAAATGGAGGCGGGTCGAATTCGGGTATTTTTAATTTTTTTTTAAAAAAAAAAGGTCACTTAACCCCTCACCCGTATGGCCAAACATAATAAAAACAGAAATATATTTGGTGTTTAAATAAAAATCTTTGTATATTTTGAAGAGCATTTATGGACAATAGCAATAAAAATAACTTATTTTGTTAGTAAAATAAAATCTACCTTTAATTAAGCCAAACTGGCAAAAGCAAACAACCTGGATATTAGGATTTAGAAATTACCCTTTATAATAAAATAAAAAAAAAAATCTTTTTTGTGTCACCCGACACAACCGTTTCAGCCCAGGTGATGAATGGATGGATTCGGGATTGGGTGGATGGAGGCGAATGATGGATGTGGGTGATGGTGCACCCACCTTGAACCTGATCCATTTCTATCTKTGTAGGATGTGTTGTTTAACATACAAAGAAGGTAGTAGGAGATTGCAAGCAAAACATTTCTTTCTTTAGAGAAACTCCCTGGTCCCTTCCTCCGATACACAAATTAATTGCATTAGGTCAAAGTTGCTTTTCACACACAAACTAAMGAATCCCCTCTAAATACTCAAACATCCTCGCCATATAAAATTAATTGATAAAAATGGTGGATTATCATTAAGAGTTAAAGAAGAACCAAAAAAGGAGAAATAATGTAGTCAAAACTTTCACAATTAAGATACATTAGACTTTGTTTTGGATCAAAACACAAAACAACAACTGTAAAACCTGTAAAATGACAAGTATTTTGAATGAAAGGAGTATCATTGTTCTTCAAATATATGAATGCCACTAAAAGTCTAAAACACCAATTACACAAATGTAATGGGTTAATAAGTCAGGACACATGATAAGGCAACAATCCAACTGTATGAACAATTGAACACAAGGGGTTGACCTGTTCTGTATTCCTTAGCTCGTCACCTTAACACATGAAACACATGTATGTTTCTCTTTGGAAAACATGTACTTCATATAAATTTACAGTCCTATACTATTAATTGGGCAATTAATGACTAAAGAACAAAGAATTTAATCATCATAAAAACACAGATTAATCCAATTCAAGTAAGAAAAAAATCTAATTAGATAATCAAAATAGAGATTGTGATCTTACCATGATGAAGCTCTGTCATAGCAAAACAACCCATGTAATCAAGATTATCAATCCCATCAAAGTACTTATCTTTATGCTTTTTAGTACCCAAATTKAGCACTGAACCTCCCCACAAACTGCACCAAACCAAATCAATTACATTAACATAACAACATTGTATTACAACATTAAACTTCATATCAATAATAATTTGAAAACAAAAAAAAAAAAAAAATCAAAAATTGAACCTGTATTGAACACCCATTTTGATCCCAAGTGACATATCAACACCCCCAACAGCTTCAAGAATAGCAAAATACTTGGCAGGTTCTTCAACAACATATCTAAAAGGCTTAATTCCAGCTTCTCTCACCAAACCAACAAGTTGGTTCAAACACAATTTTCTATGATCATCTTTTGAGATTTCAATTGGGGTTTGAAGTTCAGGTCTTGATTTAAAATATTCATATACTTTCTCTTGAACATCTCTGTATTTCCCTCTCATATATTCTGATAAAGCTTCAGTCTTTACATCAATGGCTGCCTTCTTATTCCCTTTCTCTCCTCCTTTACATCCCTCAAACTCCATTAAAGTTTCATTCTTGTTAATTATGGTCGTTGGTTCCAGGTGCAATCTCAGCCGTTGGATTCGCCTGTTCACGATTGATAATTCATCATTATCAGCCGTCTGATTCGTCATCTCTGATTTTCTTTGCATAATTCGTTGATTGTGGGGTGATTTTGTTTTTGTTTTTTTTTTTGGAAATTTAGATTTTGGGTTTGATGTTATATAGTGAGAGATTAACAGAAATTAATTAACAGAAAACAATTATGAAGCGTGAGTCTGCGTGACTATCTTTCTGAGTTGAGATTGCGTGGTTTTCTGGTAATAGTTTGCAGACGTGGAGGTAAATTATTGGCTGAAATTATGGCGGGTGCACTGTCGTAGACGAGTTCTTCGGTTCTTCCTACAAATAAATATACGATAAGTTAAGATATAAAGTTATTTTTTATATTGGATGATTGAATTTATTTTTTTAGATAAGTACAAATACTTCAAGTTAGATTTGTTTTCCATGTAAAATAGTAATAGAAAAAAAATTAGTTTTCAAATCTCATAAGAAAAATTATTTTTTAAAAAAACTCTTAGTTTGACCAAAAATTAAAATTAATTTTTAAATCTCATAAAAACTGTTGATCTTATTCTTCCACGAGTTTTGAATTCTTGATAGATTTATATCTGCGTCTAATGTTGTCTCTCCAGATCCCACTCCAACTATCAATCCCAAGTCCATCCAGGAAACTTTTTAAACATCCAAAGTCCCATTGCAAGAGTTCAATACAGAGCTTGAAACTCATCAAGACATCACTCAACCGTTCTCAATTGAACTGGATCCAATCCATCCTCGGATCAACCTGCAGATCAGTCCTCAACAACCCCTGCTGAAGCGGATCCATCTCCAGAAGCCCGCAATGAAGATGAGGCTATAGAGGCCCTCAACCTCATAGGAGATAGCATCGCGCTCTGTATTCATAGGGTGAATAATATCAATTGGTTTGAAATGATCCAGGTAGGGGCAAGAATGAGCCTGGCCTGTTCGCGAACAGTTCGAGCTCGACTCGTTCAAATTAAAGCTCGATCAAAACTCGGCTCGAGTTCTGGCTCGACTTGAAAGCTAAATGAACCAAGCTGAACTAGAGTGGGTTCGGCTCGAAAGCTCGTGAATAGGCTCGTTGATTATTTTATATTTAAAAAATAATATATTATGCGTAAATACATAATAATAAATATCTTGCTTATTACATATGAGAAGGTTAACAAATTCTTTACATATAAAACTAAACAAAACGAAGAAAAATTTAAGAAGAAAATCAAAGAAGACAATAGAACCAATAATAAGAATTAGCATAACTTGTTCGTGAATAGTTCGTTAAAGACTCGGTTAAAGCTCGGCTCGATAATTTACAAGCTCGGTTCGAGCTCAAAAAAACTTAAACGAACATGAGACAAACATAGCAAAGCTCGATCTCGGTTCGACCGATAATCACCCCTAGTTCCAAGTATTCCTCTAGTTTTATATATATGTTGTGATATTGAGTTTCAACAACACATCTCTCACTTGCATTTTTCTGCATCAGACCCGTTCAAAGTAGTGACTCTGGATGCTACCAAATGAAGTTCTTGATAATTACTTCAAAGCAGAAAATGATCCAAGCCCAACGACTCGTGCCCATTCCATGTTATCTTTGGGGAAAATGGTGGAGATTCTAGCCTCAGTTGATTCCTCCGCTTGGGGAGATTTACTCGAACCCTATCAGGAGTACATCAATACCATGCTTTCCCAAAGAGATCTATTCCGAAAGGACTTCGCCTCTTCTCGTAGAGATATTTTGTCTGCCTTTGATCGTGGAACACAAGAATGGGATGAATTAGACCGAGATGTCGAGGAATAGGAGTATCTTAATGCCCGTCTTCGGCAACTGAAAGAAAAAGAAAGCTTCCACCTGACCAAGATAGCATCGATCAAGCAGGAACAACAACATGCATCCAATCCTTGGAAGTTCGCAAGAAGAGACAGCAAGACCCTAGTCAACATATCGGGCAGTTACAAGCAAGGGGTAGGCAAATCATGAAGCCTCTTGGGGATCACTTCACTAAAATCGGCCTTGTTTCCAAAGGGCATATTCTTGTAAGTGCACTGAAACGTTGTGCTAACTTTGTATTAGCAAGGAGGACTGCTCGTAATCAGAAGATGCATTTGAGTGGATGAAGTGTAACACTTCTTTTCTTTGTATAAAACTTGATCTCTTTGTGACAGTATTTTGAAAACTTTTTTAGTTTATGTACTGTATTGCTTGTTCTATTCCTAATGTTTAAGGAACAGAACTTGTTGCTTTCTAGGAACTCCTCGTGTTACAATGGTGACATAAATTTAGTTTTTAGGAGTTTGCGTGAAATTACTCATAACGTTATAAATGATCCTCTTTCCAAACGACATTATTAGATGTAAGTATTAAAGAGAAGCACCGATCATGATTTTTGTACAATTTCACTTTGTAAATAGTCACCCTAACTAAGGATGTGAAGAATTAGGGCGGACCCAATGCATCATAAAAGAAATTCATCAAACTTCTAATATTTTAAAGAAATCCAAATAAATGTACATCTTGATTTATATACATTAAGCAAACTAGTTCTTCCTTTCACACATTACTAAGTATGACACCAATACTTGCCCCCAAGGGATGCCCCCTGTACATCGATTAGAATGGGATGGCTTCTTGGCGTCAGACCTTTCACTATGTGAGAAGCTTCAGATGAGTTTTGTAATTCATCATCCTCAGCAGCCTCTTCGATGCATCTAATAGCGCTTGAAATAACTTTCACTCTTGGTGTCGGTTGACTTTCAAGTTTGAGAGAAATCCTTTCATCATTAGGCAAGGTCTTCATAAGTATCATGCAACTTCAGCTCACTTGATCTACTTCATCGTCCCATAAAGTATCAATCTACTTAGATACACAAGCTCTGAATGCTAAGGGGAAAGTGACCGCGTCACAAACGCCAGACTCATGGTCTCCCTTCGAACAATTTGCAAGAAAATCAAGATCTGACTTGGACACCTCCAAATCCAAACCTTCCAAACCATAGTCTACTAACTCCACATCAAATGATTGCTCAGTCATCAAAACATCTTCTGCAAAGCTTTCTGCCCCATGATTGGCCAATTCTTTTTCAGTAAGATCTTCCATCAAATCTCTAACTATGGGATGATTCTGAAAATTGACAAACTGCTATTCCTTGGATGATCCCTGAATTATGTCTCTCTAAAGAACTTATGTGGCTGAATGAGGCTTAGACAGGAAAGCTCCCTCACAAGGTACATCCCTTCGGATTCTGTTCAAATGAGTTTGGGTCTCTAGAGTATTTCTTTTCACCTTCTCCCCCTGGCTCCCATCTAAATGAGGTTGGGTTGCAAAAATATCTTCCTCCAACTTCTCTAACTAGACAGGACCAAAATAAATGAGGTTGCGTTTCGAGAAAATCCCTATTTGACCTCTTTGTCTGGACATAGCCCAAATGAGATTTCTCTTTATGAATTCCTTCTCCTGAATTCTCTCTACAGTCACTTTCATTCTTCAAATAAGGCTCCTCAACAGAGACAACTTTAAGCATTCCCTTTTGCAAAGCTTCTTCATCCACATGAACTGCATTTGCTTGTAATTGGCTGGCAACTGCTTCTCTGATTAACCTGGCCTTTTTCTTGACCCTTCTCTTTGCTTTAGCAAGAGCTAGATCATCTTCCTGTTGCACCCGAGCTTCAAGTTGGTGTTGTTATATGCACCCGATCAAGGTGGTGTTGCTTTGTGCATTTTGCCCCCCAAGTTCGTGCTGTTGCGACCATTTTGCCTACAAAATAAGGAAGTCTGAGACAATAATATGAGAGGGATAAGGAGTTCAATTGCACAATAAAAAAATGAGTTAAATGTGGGTCCGCAAGGTAAAAGTGTAAAAAAAGTGAAAAGGGGAAAGAATATGGGTCATTTTTGTGAATCAATGAGGCATCTATATATATCTAAAAAAAATATTTGTGGTGATTAAAAGATGTGTAAGTAATTTTATATATGTCACCGTGTAATAGGACTCCTTATCCCACCAATGTGATATGCTCATCAAAACTGTTTACAAAACAATGCTTAATGCTTTGATTATCTGATTGACAAAAGGCCTAATGGCATACTCAAAATTACCTACCACAAGCCACAAAATCCACAAGTCCAATTGACCACAAATATACAAATATATGAGTAATTTACAAGTATATATAACTATATACAACTAATCAGCCATACAAGTATACAGTAAGACAAATGAATTACTCAACATTACAATATCATATTCAATTTATGATTTATGTGTTCAATTACTCAATATAAGATATAAAAAACACGAAATAATATAATTACAGATTTATAGCATAAAAAACAATAAAACTATTTAATTACTTATACAAAACAATTAAAGAAATGTAGTCGTACATTAATGAAGTTATTAAGAAGTGAAAAAATCAAATAGCAACAGGCCAATGTTGAGTACCTAACTGGCGAGTGGCGACTGCGAACTGGAGCAGAGGCGTGGAGCAGGCGAGCATGCAGCTGCGGCGGGCGTCGCGACCCTCCTACGTGGCGAGCAGAAGGGAGAGGAGGAGAGAGTTAGAGGGAGAATTTCAGAGATGAGATTAGCGTGGATCGCCGGAGTTTTTAATTTTTATTATCAAAGTGAATTTAGTCTATTTCAATTCATTTAAATTATTCAATTTAATACACACATTTCACTCTACAATTAACTTAGACTTTATTGTATATCTTGATTTTCAAGGCAGATGTGATGTATTTGGTGACGATTGATATCAATTACTCGGAGATTTTATTGTATTAATTTTAACATGTCACAAATAAAAAGCCACAAAATTTATGATATTTACTATGTGAGAATTTAAATTCGAACAACTTTGTGTGTAGTATTATTAGTATTTTTTTGTTGTTTAGTTTTTCATATATTTATAAGTGGCATCAAATAATAAGAATGGGAAGTAAATAAAAGATTGAAAAAATAGTATTGGTTATTAATTAAAATATATATTAGAGCATTTTTTAAAAAAATAAAAACAATATACGAACTAAAAAAATTATATTTTAGCAGGGAGTACAAATTTTAAATGTTTTGATATAGTATTTTAATATGATTTTTTAATAAATTGTGCATTGACAAACATTAAAGTAAAGTACATCAATTTAGTGGAACAAAGGGAGTACAAATTTTAAATTGTAAAATAAATACTAATGAAGATATTTAATATATTTTAAAATATTATTTTTAAAAAATATTAAAAGAGTAGTTTCTAATTTTGTTGGATTACTTTTAAAATGGAACATGATTTTAGGAGGAAGTTTTTTTTTAATCGTTCAAGATAATATAGAATAGTAATACATTTTTCTTGTAAATTTTTTTCTCGATTTCCATACTAATAAATGTAGAGTTAGCAGTTATGATATTTGTTTTTCCTTTTTTTCTTTTCTTTTTTTTCTTGTTGAGGTAGTTTGTTAGTGGGGTAGATTTTTAGAGGAATGATTGTGAGGGGTTAGTTTGGAGGGAAGACATATGGTAGCTGAAATTAAGGTAGTTATTAAGAGTTGGATTTGTTTATAATATAGATTTTTATATGACACTCCTTCAAAGCACCTCCATCTGGTGACAATTTTCTCCATCTCTCTTTTACCCTTTCTCACCATCATTCTTCATCTAATACAATTGCTTTCACCTTCATCACACTACAAAAAACTCTTCATTCCTCACTCTCTTACTTTTTAATTATTCCCCACAACACTTTCCTGTCACATCGATCCAACAATCATTTGTTTTTATTTATGTTAACTAATTCGATTAAAACTATTTTTAGTACTAATAATCGAGATTTGTGTTTATTAAGAATGAAAAAGTTTTAAATGCACACGCGAAATTCTCTCTCTAGGTTTTAGAGAGAGAGGTTTCCTCTAGGTTTTGCTCTTGGGAGGTGATTTTTGCTTCACTATCAAAGGTTTCGAACCCCTCGTTTGGGTTTCCCCCTCCTTTCTCTGTTGTTGTCTCTCGTCTTCTATTTCGGTCACTTTTCTCGTTCTTTTCACTCGATCTTTAGGTTTGGAGGGGCCGCGCAACCGGGTGGGCTTTGCACCCTAGCGTCGACGAGTCACCCTTTTGGGGCCGTTGTGTCTAGCGGTGGTTGTTGTCGAGTTGTTGGTGCTAGGGTTGTCTATGCGAGGGTGGGTGTGTGGTTTCCCCTTTCGGCCTTAAATCTGGTGATGAGGGCGGTAGGTTGCTCCGTTTTGGGTCAGCGTGGTTGTGCGTGTGGTCTTGGTCGATGGGGTGGCTCCGTCTGCTGCGATTTTGTGGCGTGTTGGTTCTAAAGCGTATGATGAAGCTTCGCTTGTTCGCAGTTGGTTCTCGTAGAATTAGGGGCTGGCATTTAGATTTTCGTTTTATTTGTTTGTTTGTTTTGTTAATAAATATTCCCAAGCCCTAGTTTCTTCTTTCTGTGTTTTTCTTTATTAGTTGGTACATAATGGGATCCTTTGATTTTTGGTTGCAATTGAATCGCACTTCAAATGGACATTAGCACGCTTTCTCTTTTCTCTTCTTGTTTGGCGAAACCTGGACTGCGATTTGGCTTGGTTTTTTCGATGGCTTTGCAGGCGTCGATGGTTCACAATTGTTCCAGTGGTTTGTGCGTGGCGGAATTGGAGATTGGTTCGATTGAGGATTTGCTGATTGTTGCTCACCTTTTACTCCTGGATTATAATTCGTGAGTGTGTGCGACTTCGGTATTTGATTAATAGTCTATTAGTCTAGATGGGTATTGTTGGTGGCTAGAGATCAATGTGACTTGATCAACATGGATTGACGTTAATCTGCACAACTACACGGGGAGATAGTCGCGCTAAATCAGAGTTATGGTTTGTCAGCGACATCGCACGCCGTTGATTTTGATATCAGAGACGTCTCGTATAGCTCCTGTAACTGTGAGAGATGTTTTCTGTTGGTATAGTGGATTAGTTTCGTTGCTTCCATTATCGCTTGTAGATAACGTATGGCTTTAATTATGAACCGATCTTTCCTCAAAAAAAATTTAAAGAAATAAAAAATGGTGAAACAAAAATATAGCAATATAAGTTATGAGTAGTTAATAAATCTCGAAATTAGGAATTTTAATATTTTAATTTCTGTCAATATTTTGACATAGTTGGAAAAATCTCCTATAATATAAGGAAGGGGGGAGCAATGGTGAGTCCCCCCTAATAAACTTACGTTTTTACCCTTAATGATTTTAATTTGAAATTAAAATAGAAAGCATTCAAGCAACTCAATATTCCAACTAATCACTATTAATGGCAAATTTTAACACCAAATGACTTTAAATTAAAGATATTTTTTACCATTAATTTTCCCAATCAATCATAATTGTATATTATGCAATGATTAATAAAATAATGCAAAATTGAAATCATTTATTACCACTTATATGTGAATTAATCATGGGCATAAAACGACATCTAAATTTTTCGTATAAAGGATGAAAATTTAAGTCATTCGTTGCCGAATTTAATGTCCAATCTATAATGTAATTTGACACTAAATTATCATAAACGAGTAAATTAAAATATTGTCCATTTATATATCAATCAATCAATACGCATCAATGAATCTAAACAGTCATTATTATAATAGCTATATGAATTTAATAATTACCCACTTCCGACTACTATAAAAGCAAATCCTCTCCCATCCTAAAGACTCAACAACACAATCTTTTTTTCTAGTGATTATATGATGTAATCTCTATTATATAAGCCAGGGGAGCAATGGTGTCCCCTATAAAATGTCTCATATACCTTGTAGTAAATAACAATTTAAAAAAAATTAATTAATCTCTTTTACTCTTCATTGTCAATTGCCATAAAGTGTTGAACAAGTTTAATTGTTAGTTGATTTGGAAATGTCAACGTATACTAATTAACAATATTTAAAGTAATTTTCTTTTTATATAATGAAACAGTAACAATGAAACGTTGTATTGGTTAAGTTACACTAATATAAAGAAGAATGTCAATTGACAAAATAATTTGATAGGATGGCGAAATTATTAGAAAAAAGTAAATAATGAATTTCATATTAAGAGTTGGGTTACACGAATCATATTATATTCATGATACCATACTTAGTGGACCAACTTGGAAAATTTAGTGTCGTAATTGTATAATACAACCGTCATCTACTTTAAAATTTGTCTACTGAGCATATTTCTAACTTTATTATTTGCTAATCTTTATTATTTAAACACAAGTTTTTTTTCAACATTATATTTCTTTCTTTTGACATACTTCATATATGAATAACAATGAATGAACAATCAAAGAATTATTAATAAAAAATATTTTTATAAACATTTATTTCTTTGACACATACTCACGCACGCATCGCGTGCAAAAAATACTAGTAGGAAATAAAGCAAGTCAATTACTTGTAATTGAAATTAATGCACAACAGCTGACATGTGGCACCTCTTCATTGGGTCGCGTCAGCGTGCAAATTTGGATGAAACAAATCAGTAGATTCCGCGGACCTCACTCCTTCAATATCTTCATCAATTCTGTCATTCTTTGAAGAGTTCGATAAAACTTCATTTTTGACAAAAGTTGTCATGCATTATTCATTGCTAAAGCCCAATGACAGAAATTGTCATTCATCCCAGGACAATTTTTGTCATTGATGGGGATGCTCTTAGAAACTTGATTTTGGGTTTTTGCGAATGGTATGCCTTAAAAATATTGAATTTTCATTGGTATGTCTGAATTTTTTTATTCTCACTAGTATGTCTGAATTTTTTTTATTTTCATTGGTATGTTTGAGGTTTAGGAAATGTTCTCAAATAATATACGGAGTGACATTTATACAAATATATTAAAAAAAAAGTGTCTCACAGTGTATGAATGTCACGTGGCTTTTTTGTCACAATGTAAGAGCGCCACGTGGCTCTTTGTTTCTTCAATTAGATTGTGCCAAATTTCCTTTCATCATTAGAATTCCGCCACGTGTTAAGATAGTCATCAAGTTTGATACTTTTGTAGCAATTTAAAAATATTTCTAAGAAGATTTGATCCACATTTACTTATTTAGTAGTAATTACAATAACCATTTTAACCAGCTTTACTTGTGATACATTATGCAATATTATTATTCCTTATACGATTTATATTACTATAGAATATAGATAGTCTTCAATCAGCTAGTTTCATACTAGTCCACCGTTTATTTCTAATCGTATTTTCCTCTATTCACAATTAGTAATCTTATACTACATTATGCAACTACTATAATATGAACCAACTATTATGCTATTCGACAAATTTCAAAAAAAATATTATTAAGTCTCATGTGCTCTTCTACAATCACACTCTCTTCAAACTCACACATATAACCAAAAAAACTACACAGTAAAAAAATGTCACAATAGAAGTCGGGGCATCACCCGGGCCGATACACTAGTTATTTAATTAAAAAGTAACGTTTAACTACTGTAACCACCCCAAACCGCCGCGAATCACCGCAAGCCATTAGTAAAATCCCTGAACAGTGTGCGTGGTCGAGGAAAGGGTCGATGGTGGTGCGTAAAGGTTCGCGGAGAGAGAAAACGGGGATATTTGAATTAGAGGAGAGAAAAAGTGAACTAAAAAAATTTCGCGGCTTGAAGGAGGTTGTTGGTGGTAATTTGGGGCTTTCAGTGATGGCTTGCGGTGAATTGTGGTGCTTTTTTGGGTGGTTARGGCGGTTATTTTTTTWAAAAAAAGAGGTTATGGTGATTAAACATTACTTATTAATTGAATAATGCTATATTTGAGAACATTTCCTAAACTTGAGACACATCAATGAGAATAAAAAAATAAAAAATAAAAACTCAYACATACCAATSAGAATTCGCTAAARCTCAYACATAKCATTAGAAAAAACCCTTTGATTTTTCATATTGTGTCCATCCATATAAAATGTTCTACTCCGTGCATGATATCTCTCAACTTTAATTAGTATTCTAATCGTATATCATTTATAAAGTCTAATTAARATTTACTATATTTGACAAAAATAAATCTGACTTAATATRAAACGAAAATAAATTTGCTCAYTATTTASATGAAAATAAACATGACTCAATATTGACYTTAAAACCGACTAAAAAAATGAATCATGAACAAAAAGTCATGTGAGCAAGGTTTACCTGGTCTAACAGGCTAGTCGGCRGYTCAATAGGATWGTTTTTATCCAATAMCAGTAATAGTTGGGTTCCAAAGAGAAAATCTACTAAACTACGAAGTATTATTGTTGGGATTGTTTATTGATGATCAGCAATAGTAGGGATTGTTGA
>SNQN01010268.1:10860-22525 GCA_008642245.1 Bassia scoparia
AAGCCGATAAACATGCGCTTGCGATGTTTCGAAACTGGTGGGAATGCGTCTTGTATTCCACGATGAAATCCGCAAGGCTGACCTTTGATGGCTTTTCCTGGGTTTCAAACTTCAAGATGAAACTCATTCAACAGCAATGGCCCCATTTTAGCATTCTTCTGATGATTCTAATTTGTCAAAGGTTTGTTTGATGGCGGTTGGTGTGATCACGACCCTAGAGCTTGGCAAAGTGAGACGAGTTTCTTATTACCATCATGAGGCAAGCCAAACTTCTCGTCGTAGCATAGCTGCATTTCTGCTCCTTGCTAGACCTGGATTAAATAGACTGGCCAACTGGGTGCCTTCTCTTTCAGCTACCAACACGTGAGACGATCGCTCGGACACCGAAAGACATATAATAATGTCTCACCTTCTGGGGCTTACAGACGCTGGAGGGAGTGAAATAGTCTTTGAATTTTCGGAAATGCCGCTTGGCTTCGCTCACTCCACTTCAACTTAACACCTTCTTGTGGCTCGAAGAAGTATTGGCATTTATCCCTGATTTGATAGAATTTCCCAACCGCTTGAGCAAAGCAGCGCGCGTAGCGAGTTTATACCTCTGATGCTCTCGGAGATTGCATGGTTAGCTGCTTACTTATCGGATTTGCCTCTAGCCGTTCATACAACCAGAAATCAAAATTTCCTGACGTAACTCAAACACTCACTTTCTTTGCGTTTAAGTTTCATGCCAAAGTGTCGGAGGGTGTCGAAGGTCTCTCTTAGATCTCTGACAGTGATCTTCTTTCCTTGCTTTTAATGATCATACATGTCTAGTAGGTTCAACTTCCTTCCAAGCTGTTAGCAAGATGGTGTTTACACATCTGAAGTCAGGGGCTTCCTAGGCAAAGGATCACCCTTGTAACAATACAACTCATCGCTCGGTCACTTCTATTCAAGTTTAATGCATAGAAATTTGTCATTTGTATAATATTTTTTGAAGCTTATGATAAAGATATCTCTAATGTGAAAGGATTAGAAGAGGTCAAACCTAGAGGAATCAACTTCCTTTCATAGTTTGTTACTCAAGGTTCTTTCCCTCGTTGTAATCTTTTAAATTCTACTCATTCATTTTCTCAAAGCTACAATAATTTTTTTTTACATAAGATGTAGATTTTTTGGATACAAGCGATGAATGGAAATGGCAAGGACATTGGATGGAAGCAAGATCATATTTTGTTGCTTAATTGCCTATTTGCTCTTAGTCAATATCAATAAGATTACTAGGTGTCTTCTTATTGTTTGAAATCTTTGAACTTTTGTTATTGAGACTGTTAATTGTATTTAAGTTTGACTTTGGTTTTGGATTTTGTGGGAAATTTTGATCTTTTGCTTAGAATTAATGAGCTCGAGCTTAAACGGAGCCTTTAATGAGTCTTAAATAATCCGAGCCCTCTAATACGAGCTCGAGCCTCGACCGTGGCTTCGACTCGCAGTTCGAGCCGAGATCCAATGTCAAGCCTAACGAGCTCGAGCTCGACTCAAACTTGAGCGAGCCGATATAAGTCTAAACGAGCTCGACGAGCTAGCAGGCTCGTCTCGGCTCGGCTTCGTAACAGCCCTAGTCAGTGACAAAGGCTGTCTTGTCCTGGTCTTCCTCCTTTAGAGGGATTTGATGGAATCCTGAGTAAGCGTCGACGAAGCTCATAGCTTCATGCCCTACTGTGGAGTCTACTAACTTGTCGATATTAGAAAGTGGAAAACTATCTTTGGGGCAAACTTTGTTAAGATCAGTGTAATCCACACACATTCTCCACGTTCCGTTGGGTTTTGGCACCAGCACTACATTTGCAACCCATTCGGGGTATTGACAAGGACGAATGAAACCCGCATCCAGTAGCTTCTTCACCTCCTCATCGGCTGCCTTGCTACGTACCGGCCCCAAATTTCTTTTTTTCTGTTTGATTAGCTTCATAGTAGGATCAACATTTAAACTATGTTGGGCGATCTTTGGATCCAACCCTGGCATCTCTTCCARAGAGAAGGCAAAAACATCCTTATAGTCTCTTAACAGAACTTTGAGCCCCTTCTCGACTTCTTCACCCATGGCTTCACCAACTTTCACCGTCCTTTCTGGAATGGTAGGGTCAATGGCAAAGTCTTCCTGACGGCCCCCTGGCTCGGGCCGAGAAATAGAGGCAAACAACCCATGGATTGTCATGGCTTCTTGATGTAGTCCATGCACCATTAGGACTTCACCTGCTTTCCGTTTTTTCTGAACCCTCTTTTTCGACGGCTCTGACAACTCCTTCTCCTTGCCCCCAGCAAGTGGACGGACAGTGATGAGGTAACACTCTCTGGCGACTTGCTGATCACCATAGATGGTTCCTATCTTGCCGTCGTTACACACAAATTTCATTAACATGAGATGTGTAACCACCACTGATTTTGATTCGTTTAAGGTTGGACGCCCAAGAATCACATTGTAGGCTAACATGTTCTGAACCACCAAAAATTTAACCTTCATATGTCGGCATTTATCTTCCTTTCCCATTCGGAGAGGTAGCGTCACTATCCCCACTGGTTGGATCACACCCCCACCAAATCCAATAATCGGATTATGGCAAGGGACTAGATCATCATCATTGTACTTCAGCTTCTGAAGACATTCAAAGCTAATGATATCCGACGAACTCCCAGTGTCAATGAGGAGTGTCAATGAGGATTCGATGGACTCGCTTATCCGCGACCTTCATTTCAACAACAAGAGGATCATCATAGGGGGTGCTTACCTCCCCACGATCCTCTCAGAGATGAGAACGTCTGGGAAATACTGTCTTAGCGTTGGCCTTCGGCTATCGAACAGCATTATCGGGGAGCCTGCTTGCATACTCTTCTGACCCTCCACAGTGGGTCCTCCCAGGCCGGCAATCCCAGAGATCATAATGAAATTCCAGAGTCAAAATGTTTCGTTGTGTGGGGCAATCCATTCCTTAGATGAGGGTTCTTCAGAAACCGCTTGATGAGAGCTTCTTCACTTCCCTTGATGTGCTAAACGATCCATGGTTTCGTTGTATACGTGAAGCAATCTCCAGTAAACATGACCCACGTCCTTGTGGAAGTGACAATATTTGGACTTGCCCGAGTGGTTAACTCGGTCTTGATTGATGGGTGGATCCTCAATGTGCACATCTTTTCTAACGCTTTTGTAGCACATGGAAAAGATCCTTGGTATATTCTACGGTGGGGTTTTTTGGTGTAGTTGAATTTCTTTCCTTCTTCTAGCTGTTCCTTTTTGAGAGGTGCCTCCTCCTCTATGTCGCAGGTGCCAGACCATTTTCTTGTCATGTCTCCATTTCGATTAACTGGTTTGCTTTGAGGTTTGGAGGAAGGAATAGTTACCTTCTCCTTGGCCTTCCTAACGGCTGCATGACTTCTTCAGCATGTATCGCATAAACAGCCTCAACTTCCTCAGTCATTTCATTCAAATCCTTGGTAACCCTTTGCCTTACCATTTGGAATTTGAAGGGGGCCTATCTTCATCAATCTCGATAGAAATGTTATCTAGACAATCACTCGTTTTGGCAGATCAAGGAATTTGAAAGGCGCTCATTGGTTGAAACGTTTGACATAGCTTCTCAAGCTTTCATTGGGTCGTTGTTGAATTCTCCGCCAAATGTAAGCTGTTTTTGGCTCTTAGGCGCTTGCGCCATGAAATGATGAGTAAAAAGAACAGCTAGCTTCCATTGAAAATTATGGATGGAACTTGTTGGAAGACCGCTGAACCACCTTTGGGCTAACCCCATTGAGGGTAACCGGGAAATATTTTTGGCACCACGTTGCGTCATCATCTGTGTGGTCAGCATGAGATGTTATACATCGCTAAGTGATCGTCTGGATCGGTGGTTCCATCATACATCGCATGGAATGGAAACTTAACTTTCTGAGATTCGAGTATGGCCATCTAAATAGAAGCAGAAGAAAAGGACTTCTTGTTTTGGTAGAGGGGAATCCCTTGGCAACCTGCCCCTCCGTCCTTTGGGACGGAAACCCGAGTCCTACGTTCTGGTTAAGCAACCGCTTACGGTGATAACCCCACTCGGTGGGAACGACCTCTGGTTCTTGATCCTGATGATGCTCGGTAATGAATGACTGATGGAACACTGTGTATGTCTGCGTTCTGAGAGAACGATGAGAAGGATCGGTGCATAATGAGTAGATCCCGTCAGGTAATGTTCATCATCATGAGTTGCTTGCTTAAGCTTCTCAGAGTCTTCTTCCTTTCAAGGACTCTCCTAACAATCTTGGCTCTCAGCCTGCTCTTTTCTTCTCTGGATGATAGCCCTGGCACCATGCGAAGAAGCCTTCAACGTTCTAACTTTTCCCTTTCAATAGTGTCGACATCCTCGGAACTCATGACTTTTGGTGGAACAACTCATCATCACCATCATTGTTAAAACAATATCGGACCCCTATTGATTGAGTCCTTGGGGCAATGGAAAGAGGCCTAGGAGTGTTGCGGTATCTCTAACCTGGCTCTTCTCCCTTTCAATGGGAATAATCTGGGTCCTCAACATTCTTCCCTTTGTCTCTGGGGGTAGATGCTTGACCTTAGTAGTCTTGATGTTGGGCACACACAGGATTTGCTGTATTTCTATGGCCTGAGTTCTTGGCAGGATCTCACACCACCGTTCTTGCCTTGGGTTTTCCAATCACGCACAGCCTTCAAGCCGTGCATTCTCTTCCTTTGAGGGCTTGGAGTTGTGGCCTTCATTCTTGTTGCTTCTGCAAACGATCCATTATCTGGACAGCTCCCGCGCCTATTTCTTTCCTTTAGCATGTCACGTGTAACATATTCGTTCCACCCAAGTTTGGAGGGAGAGCTCGGTTCACGTAGGTGACCAATCTTCCACAGCGTGAAAGACGGAGTGATCAGGATGATTCTGCTTTCCATTTGGGTTGCTTTCCTCTCAGAGACTTGGAGGAGTGTTCTTCGCTTGTTTGGTTTGATCATGCCTTGAAGCATTTCTGATCGCCATTCCCACAGACGCGCCAAAGTGTCTGTAGCAAGTACTCGCTTGGCACGCTACCAAGATTTCACTATGCTGCAGGGTTAAAAGAAGGGTTGGAGGCTATCCCGTCAATTGCTACTTCGAGGGAGTGACCTTGATTGGAACTCGGCGTTGGCTTATGCACTTCAAGCGTTCCTTGATGCTCCTTAGCACCTCAAAAACGGAGAATATCCTTTTCGGATTACTCCCCTCCGATGCCTAAGAAGTAAAGAAGGGGAAAGTAATAAATGCAAATTGAATTGTAGAGAGAAGTTAGAGAGATAAAGTTCTATACTTGCTTAAGTATGAATTCAATGCTCTCAAAGTATGAAAATTGTGTGTCAAAATGAAGCCTCTCAAGGGGTATTTATAGGCTTTTGCCTTGTACCTTGAGGGCTTGGATGTGTGACACTTGTCACCATCCTAAGCGTTGATTTATCTGTTTGCTTGCTTAAGCTGTTTCATTTACGGAATTCGTCCGATTTTTAACGGAATGAGGATCCACTGGTCTCTTGACACGTGGCATTGATCCTTGAGCCACATTGGACTCTCGTGATCATTTTTAGGATGACACGTGGCTTCACGTTCCACATCAAATCTAGGTAGTGGTTTAATTTGTATTTAAGTTGGAGTTAATTTTTTTAAAAAACAAAATCTAAATAAGACAAACATTTAGAAATTCTGTTTCGGGAAACAGGACAAACAAAAGAGAACAAAAGACTATAAGTTTTGTCATTTTAGGGTTTCTTATTAGAGTTTTTAATTGGGGTATATGCGTGACATGTGTTTTTGGGACTAATAAAAAATTTGTGTTGATAATTTGAATTTGGTGGTATTAAGTTGCAATTTATCCAAAAAAAAATTAAATGGACAAATTGTTTAGCAAAAAATAATAATAATAGCAATGTAATACTAAATATTTGTAACACCCTCACACTATACCGCATCAGGTCAAGTGTCACCAAATGACATCCTAAAATAATAATATGACTCAGGGGCCAATACGAGTTCTTTCGGCGCATTTTGTCCTCACTATTGTGCACCCGGAGAAACATCTTAGGAGGTCACCCATTCTGAGACTATACTATCAACCTTGCATGCTTAACTGCGGAATATCTTGACATATGAGCTCCCTAAAGGAAGATGCATTTTGTTGACATAAGTAGTTGATATGCATTAATTATATGATGTTTTACTTCTCTAATCTTTTGCGTTTTGATGTGGTTTTAGGCCTTTCTAGGCCCTTTTGCTACTAATATTCTTGTTGTAGTGTTTCCATATTATTTCAGGATTTTATTCTTGATTTAGAGCTATCTGGGAGCGCTTTAGGCTTATAGTTGGAGTAGTATTGGACATAGATCGTGGTTTGAGATAGATAAAGAAAACCACAACTTTTGGGATAGATTGATTTGATGGTGGAAGATTTATATCTTCTTTTATTTCTATCTTTATCCAAGAGCATTGATATTAATCCTCAATATCTATTTATGTGATGAGTATTGTTGAACCCTAGTTTTGAATGAACAACAACAAAAAGCAAACTCATGTGTTATGTATATGATGTGTGTGTTAGATATGTGATTTACAGGAAATAAGTTTTTAAAGCCTTAATGGAGTAAGGATCATCCAAGAGTGGAAAGGGAGTTCCTGTGGCTTTGAAGATTTGAAGAGTTAATGGAAGAAACTCAGGAGCAAGGAACTCGAGTCCCTTGAAGAACTCAAGACTCGAGATCTACTGGTGGATTTCATCAGGGTATAATAAACTTAGGATTTTATATTTTAGGTTTATTGTAAATTTGGCATTAATGTGTGGAAGTTTGGCTCAAATAAGATAAGATATATAATCAGGTTTAATAATTTAATTTTATTAATAGATATAAATCAAGGTTGGTATTAAAAAGATAACTTTATGAAATAAAAAAATCTTAATTAATTAAGTTTTTTGAATAAAATCTTTTAAACATACTTTACCAGTTTTATCTTGTTAAAGTTAATTTATGAAAAAATGTTTTTATATCTTATGCATGTTAAACAGATTGAAATAGTGGAGTTTTGGAAAAATATCTTTTAACTGGTTTTGAGAAATTTAAGGAAGCATTAACTTCATGAGCAAGGATAAATCAGTTGAGAAAATTAAGGAACAGTTATAATGGACTGGAAGATTAAGAACGTGAGAAGTGGACTTGCATGCCAAGTTCCACTAAGGCACTATCTCCTACATAGTAGGAAGTAATGCATAGTGGACATAATGCTTAATTCCCACGCACAAAGCTTTATCTATAAATACAGAAAAGAAAATTCGTTTTAGACACACTTGAGCAAACAAAAGAAATTGAGTCATTCTAACACACAAGTGCCAAATAAGTTTTAGTTTACAATCGAGTTGTAATTGCTTCAAGTGGAGTTGTTACTTGAAGACGACTTTGAGTGTTGTATCTCAAAGGGGCTTTGGGTTGAGAGTTAATCCAGAGAGGCTTGTAAGAGAGTGGAGCTTGCAAGAGTTGACGGTGCCAATCAACAGGGGTTGATTGAGAGGCTTTCAAGTTCGAAGGAACTTGAAAGAGGTCTTAGATTGTATTAGGTGTTGTATCAAATAAATCTAAGAAGAAATCTTATGTGTATCAGGTCACAGTTTTATCTCTTGACAAGTTGTCAAGGAGAGTTTCTGTGTTAGTGAAACTTGCATCTCGTGTCTTTGCTTTCTAAGTTTTTAACATTCCGCAAAAAGCTAATTCCTTAAGTTTCAATTCACCCCCCACTCTTGTAACGTTCAGATAGATCCAACAAGTATATAAGGAGATTGTAATCATGATATTTGACAAGCTTTAATTTCATTATCATAGTTTAGTTTTAGTATTCAATAAAGTATTATCTCTAAAATCTTTAGTTTTAGTTTTTGTACTTTGATTCATCAGCAATAATATAGTTCATCAATTCATCGCGTTTCGGTATTAATTTCTAATTCTTAATTTCTTTTTATTTAATTATAGTTTAATTATTTTTCCCCAATCGCTAAATTCATGTTTAATTTCAATATGTGTGAGTAGTTCTAGTTCAAGGGCAATTGGGGATTTATGGAAAATTAATTGGTATTAATTGGGTTGATTCAATTCATTGATCGACAATTTATCAAATTCCTTATTGATTGTTCTTCAAGTTAATCAATTTTGTAGGGACCGAATTAGTTGTTTAATTAGATTAGTTGCGAGTTTCCAAATCTAGTGACTGAAACTTAATATGAGATTCGCGTTAATATATAGAAGTCATAGAAGGAGACTAGTTGAGATCGAAAGAACGGTTAGGAGTAGTTCTATGGTTCACATGATTCGATAGAACTTATGATCCTGTTTGATTGCTTGTGTCCTGATTTAAATTTTTGATTCCCAATTATGCTAATGCCTTTTCCATAGTGAACCATAGCCTTGGATTTTAGTTTATTGATATTCAATTCTATATTTTTGTTGCTTTAGTTAATCATTAATAGTTAATCGTAGTTTAGTTTTTAGCGTTAATCAATCAAAGGCTCTCTTAATAGTCTAGATGCTTTTAATTAATTAATAGTTAATTGTTGCTTCTTAGTGGATTCGACCCTAGCTACTACCGTTGTCTACATTTGTTGGTGTTGTTAGATTATTTTTTATAAGTGCACAACAATCTTGTCAATTGCTTATCAAATCCGCTTCAACCAATCTCATAAGTGTCACAATCACCCTCAGTACTTAAGGAATGCAATTCCCTCGTTGCGCCAAAAAACACCACAATCCTAGAATTGAACCTAGTCACATAGCCCTGGAATTCTTTCTAGCTAGGCCTCAAACCTCCACACTAGGTTACGGACGCTATCACAAGGTCGCCCTGATACCATTTTGTAACACACCACTTAATAGGAGTCAACTGGTAAATATTATCCTCTCTAGACCCTAACCCCCAAGGATATGTTTTGGTGTGGTCCCACCCAAAAGATATATACTAGGTTAGGGTATCAATCCCCCTTATATAGGAGATTTTGTTCTCCTCAACTTCTAATGTGGGATGGATTCATCAAAGGGCATCCTAGTTTGGAACTTTGACCCCACAAGCCAACACGAGTCCTTTCGGCGCATTTTATCCTCACCAATGTGCACCCTGAGAAACTTTCTAGTAGATCACCTATCCCAAAACTACTCCCAACCTAACCTAGCACGCTTAACTGCGAAATATCTTGGCATATGAGCTCCTAAAAGGAAGATGCATCTTATTAACATGAGTAACTTATCAAATCTTCTTAAACCAATTTTATAAGTGTCACAATCATCCCCACTTATGGAATGCTACACTCTCGTTGCGCCCACAAACTCCACAATGCTAGAACAGAACTTAGTCACATAGCCTTAGAATCGTCCCTTGCTTGGTGTCATACCTCAACACTAGATTATGGACACGGTCGCAAGGTCACTCTGATACCAACTGTAACACCCCGACCTTGTACCGAGCCAGGCCTAGTGTTATCAAAGGGCATCCTAGACTGATAATTTGATCCCAAATGCCAACACGAGTCGTTTCAACGCATTTTGTCCTCACTAATGTGCACATTAAGAAATTTCCTACGAGGTCGCCTATCCCGGCCAAGACGTAGTATTCCTAACCTATCACGCTTAATTGCGAAGTATCTTGGCATATGAGCTGCCTAGAAGAAAGATGCATATTGTTGACATGAGTAATTAACTTTTCAAATCCTCTTAAACTAATCTCATGGGTGTCACAATATTCAAGAAGATGAACTTTTAAGGGTACATGTATAAAAATATGTTAACATTTAAATCATTAATTAATAATATTTGTTGAGATGATAACTGTGTTTTACTCATTACTACAACATCTTGTACAATATTCAATTCTTGTTGTAAAGAAAAATTTTAATTATTAAATGACTTGCACATGTGACATTTATAACGTAAACATTTTTAGGCATGCGGACCAAATCACGATTTTTCTCTCAAATGTTAGAAAATTTTGTCTACTTGTAGGCACTACTCTTTCTCCACTTATATATCTCGACTTATAATTTCCTCCAGCGGTTCTTCATTTATCATCAACCATCTTCTATTTTTCTTCCTTGCATTGTCACCACTGTAGCCTGAAGCGATCTCTTTGCTAAATTTCGAAGCTTTAAAGGTAATTTTTTTTCAATTTTTTTACTTTCTGACTTGTGATATATGTTAAGGTTTACTATTTGACTCAATTTCAGCTAATCATCGTGTCTTTTGTTTGCTATGTTAAACTAAATTTTCAAACTTTGCTCTAAAGACAATGAATATTTTTTGTTGTTGGTTGTTAAGATTTGATTCGTTTCTTAATTAAATTTTTTACTTTGTTTTTCTTAATTTGTTGTTTGGTAGTGAAAATGTCGGCCTTACTTTTTTTTTTTTGTAGTGCAATGACTAAATTTTGAAGCAAAAATGAATTTGAGGAGGAGAAAAGAAAAAAGGGTTGAATTTGTGAAGGTGAGAGAAAAAGAAAAAAGGTAATCAAGTGTAAAATGTTAGAAGGTGACAGTATTAATAAGAAATATATTGAAATACAAAGTATCATTGTCTCAATGGAAAAATTGAAGCCATATCGATTGTATTGAATCTCGTATCACAGGAAATTTTGAAGATTTTTTTTTCAAAAGAAATCAACATAATCACAATTGTATTAGAAATATACTTACGGAGTACTTTTTTTACTGGAAAATAACAAAACCAAAAAGAAAACAGAAACTAAGAACTAAGAAACCAAATCAGCAACAACTACACTCGAGATATCATCTGGGTATAGAAATCTACATACTTGTATATTGTATTTCAAATCAAATAAGATTGCATTTTTTAAACCAAAATTATCGTATTACGATAGACCGATCAAACTAAGATAAATCGATCAAACTAAAGGGTGAGTTTATTGGGAGTCTTGAGCAAAATCTTAAGTATAGTCTTGAGTAAAATTTATGCAATAAAGTACATCAAGACTTGGGTAAGTCTTAGCTTGAGTTTTGGAAAACAAAACTTATTTCAAGACTCAAGTGGGGTAACATAATACACATGGTATATTTCGATTTGTTGCTATAATGATTTTTCTTTTCTTTTTTTGCTTATGTAATTATTTATTTGAGTCTTGAATGGAATTTTGGGATAAAATGTAAAAATATAAAGAGTCTTGATGTGAGTCTGGAAAGTAAAAAGCTAATGTGGCACAGTATGGAGAAAAACCTTGAGTCTTGGGATAATCTTGCCCTAAGATAAATCGGTCAAATAAGGATCGACCGATAGAATTAGGGTAGATCGATTAGATTAGGATCGGCCGATCCCATTAAGGATTGCACAAACTTTTAAAAGAGGCAGGCCACCTTCTAAGTTTATGGTGTGGCCTCTTGTTTTCAGTCCAACAACGAAGCCCATTCTTTATTTTGTAAGGCAGCCCACATTCACGCGCATAACGGAGCCCAAGTGTTATAACGGACTCCGTTTAGCGGTTTTTTTTCCCGTTTTCTTTATTTTTGGTTCTAATTTCATTCAAACTGCCATCAACTCCCATTTCTTCTGACATTTCTACCACTTCTGCACTTTCTTTCAGTTTGCTTCCTATTTGCGATCATTTATATCTCGTTGCTTATTTCG
>SNQN01010269.1:0-22524 GCA_008642245.1 Bassia scoparia
ACATATTCAGTCCAAAACTTCACACAAATAACAATATATATAAACTGCCTTGAGTTTGACAAGACTATTAACAATATATATAAACTGCAGAAGAGGGTTCATGTCTACTTCATGAGACCATCCCAAAATCTGTGAAATATATATTGGGGAAAATATGTAAATTAGCGGTTGGAGAAAATTATTGGGAACTTTAATGAAGACATGAAAGCCATCGTACACCCAACAGAGCTACATGCAAAGGCAACAAAAATATAAATTATCACCCAGATTAATTAAACAATTCTTCGTATAAAAATGAATTGATCAATGGCACCAAAGCAAAATAAATAGAAGTTTTCAGAGAAAATACACGCAGCAAAACAAATAATACAATCAAACACGAAAACATCCGAGAATTGCAAAGAAGAAAAATGAAAAGCATATGAATATTGAAAATTGAAAAGGTTATAAATTAGACTCATTTTCCGTGATAGGCATGACCAAAAACTAATGAACGCTCATTTGTCTAACATAACAGCAGAAGAATTATTCTTTCCAACATTACCAAAAGGAACTAAGATTACAAAACACCGAGTAATCACTATTCACTATCATTTTAAAACCAAACTACCCAAAATCCCGCTTTTCATAATCCTACAATCTAACCACACACCACTAACCTTCAGAAATAGATTCATAAATATAGGCAAGTGAACAACTACCATTGCAACCAGAAGACATAGAACAATGTAGTTCAAATTCATGAGATAACAAGTAATACACACAATAAAGAAGAACAAGATCATACCAATTTGATAGCTACTCCTTCTCCGGTTTGAATATTGACACCTAGACCAATAAAAAAAAGATATCAAATTTGGTCAAACCCCATATTTCTAAAACAAATTGCAAATTAAAAACAATTATACTGTACAGGTACAGTATAATTGTTTTATTGCCAAACAAACCACTATCAATTTTTATTGCCATCTTCAACTTCTGGTCTGCATAAACTACCTCAGAAAGGTTCAGCTTTTCCTATAGCTGAAGGATCCTCCATCTCGAACCTTGCTATAAGCTTCTCAGCCTAGCTACACAACAAACACGAACTAAATCAGCACCATTAGAAGCTCCCCAGTCTTCACCTATCAGACGGCCTGCATTTTCCAACAAAACAAAACTAAATCAGCAATAAAATAAACTATAAATTATCATTATGCAAAAAAATAAGAAACATAATTGCAGCAAATCAAAATAACATCCAAAAATCACAAACCTTCTGATCAGGTATCGTTGCAGCAAAGTCGAGTTTTATATATTAGACCGACATCGTACTCTCTTCCAATCAATGCCATTGGGAGCGCCCCTCTATCAGGCCATACATCTACACGGTCCCAATAAGCAGAAAAAAATAAAATAAATGTTTAATCTTTCTTTCAGCACAACCAAAACTCAAAACATTAATCACTTACCCACAAAATTAAACCGAAATAATAATCTACAACTTGAGCTAAAAAAAGTGAAATGATGCATACCCAAGGAAAACGGACAAAATTATATGATATGGCTTAAATTGCACAAAGCCTGCCAAAATTGTTGTATTTCAAGAATCAGATTGTTAATCCTAGTAGCCTGATCATGTTGGGGGCGGAGAAATCTTTGATCTCCGTAACTCCTGCTTGTGCTTCTCTACTGTATATCCTTTATATTATTTTGCACCAATTCACATTCAATACCTGCACCATCCCAATCCTCAAATCCCATCATACAAACCCATTTCCATATTGCATCTTTTATGGAGTATGTATAATTAATGTCATATTGAAGCTAAATGATCTTCAGCTGTTCATTAGTTTCAAATGCATACTAAGTTCATTTCTGAAGAGTCGTTACAATATACGAAGTATTCTTTCAACACTTGAACACTATAAACATCAAATGCTCCATCAAAACGATAAATAGCATAAGAAAGACTTGTTTATAAATCCTTATTAACGAGTACTTAGATTATTGTAACATATGTAAGTAAAATTCTTAACCCTTGCCCCTCACGAAAGGTAGCGAATATCAGTGTCCAAAGCTATAGTCAGAAACCATCTTCGTGAGGAAGGCAACATTTCTATTCTTTTTCTTTTTGTTACACTTGTAAGTTTGTATATACATAAAGGCATAAAGCACATCAAGTAATCACTAATCGAAAATTAAGACCACTAAACAGGAGGAATGTTAGATGAACAACTTTCTCTATGCATTCAGATTTGCAGAATGAAAATAAGAACAAGATTCCTTCACTAGTTGGCCAAATAGTGAATCTTTGTTTTTCTCAAGCACCGCAGGTTCATCGAATTCAACCACATTCCCTGCAATATTGCATTACATGTCGTTAGAAACAAAATAAGATCATAAGTTTTGGACTTGTGGAGCAGACATACCGTCACTAATGGATAACACTTTTGTGCAATCCATCACCGTTGGTATCCTGTGGGCTATTGTGATTACAGTGCAGGCTGCAAATTCTGTTCGTATTGTTTCCTGCAGAAATGTGTCGGTTAAATTATCGATTGATGCAGTAGCTTCATCGAGCACCAATACCCTGCTTCGTCTTAGTATAGCGCGCCCTAAACAAAGTAGTTGTCGTTGTCCCATGCTCCAATTCGATCCATCCTCCATAACTGACGCCAAATAGTTGATAAACTTTTGTTAATAATTGTTAACCTCCCAAAAAACTAAGTAATGAGTTCATAAAGAAATATTTTACCGAAGGAATCGAGGCCCTGCGCTTTATCTTGGACAACCTCTTTGAGTTGACACTTCCGAAGCACCTTCGGAAAATAAAGAAGATTGGGGAAACATTAGAAGTTATAATGCATTGTACAATATGTTAAGATTTTCAAAATAGTAAAAATGAAGAAGAGCTAACTATACCTCCCAAAGCTCTTCATCAGTATGCTGACCTAGTGGATCCAAGTTAAATCTGATAGAGCCATTAAAGAGAGTTGGCTCTTGTGGAATAATTCCAAGTCGTGACCGTAAATCACGAAGTCCTATTGAGCATATGTCAATACCATCAACTACTATCTTTCCTCCATCTGGCTCCATCAAGCGAAACAAGGCCCCTATAAGTGTAGACTTTCCACTACCCGTCCTACCAACAATGCCAATTTTGTCTCCTCCTTCAAATATGCAAGTGATTCCCTTAAGTACTAGCGGTGCATCTTCCCTATATCTTATCTATATGAAGACAAGGCTAGTTTAGGGTTCAATCTCTAATATGCTGATATAATTCATATAAATTCCAAGCATAAAGTTACCTGTAGATGCATATTTCTACTACTACAACTGATGGCCAATTTTTCAGGATGGTGGTTCTCTAGCATGACTTCTGGAGTTCAATGGAAACATGCATGTATTGTTCCAGCCTCTCCACAGAGATAATTCGGTTTGCTAATGAGCATTGAAGGTTGATTGAATGAACCATTGTCATATTTAAAGTGAAACCGTATGACAACATCATTCCAGATTACGCCTGCATTAATGCTTGTATTAGCATTAATCGCTCAATTGTTATAAACAATCAAAATAATGTAATACACGCGCTAAGGCCCTATTCTTAAGACTTATCGTCCGCGCAGAAACAAGGTATTGTGGGTGCCAACTAATGACAGGTGTTCACAAATCAAAGAAGCCTCAACATTGGCTAAGTATATATAGGTGGAGAATACCACATGTAAGGGCATCAGAAAAAAGAGTGAAAGGTGTGTGTAATATTTTTAATAAATTCCAATCTCTATTATCTTATTTATTGGTGTTGGAAAAAGTTTACATTTTTATTTATTCAAAGAGGGTATTTTTATTGTAGAGATTGTTGTCGGTGTTGAGTGAGTGTTAAGGAGATGTTCGACCAAGCCATAACAACTTGGTATATAGACATTGTCCTCGCAGTGAGTGGAGATGCCCGACTGACGTAGAGCCAACGTCGAACACGTTGGAAGATGAGATAGGAGAGCTGAGGGTTGGAGGCCAGTTCGAGTGGGTTTGGAGGAAACTGCGAACAGCAGGCAAGAGACGATTTGATGAAGATTGCAATACCCCTCACGGAGGACCAAGGGAAGCTCTAGAAGGACATACGGTTGCTCATGGCGGCGGTAACTCACTCAAGAGAGGTTCCACCCGGTTTTGGGACGTCGCGGCAAACCCACGGGTTTGGTCCTAGGGGATTTGGCTTCGGGGGGCCTTAAGGCTATGGCGGCCACCCACTTGGAGGGAATGGCGGCCCACCATTAGGGGATTTGGCGGCGGAGGTGGCTCAAACTAGAAACTTCGAAAGCTGGACATGCCCACTTCCGATGGTGCTAACCTAGATGGATGAATACTAAGGGCGGAGCGTTTCTTCTCCTTTTACCGTCTCTCCGAGGAGGAGAAACTTGAAGCGGCGATTGTGGCGTTTGACGGAAAGGTTTTGTCTTGGTTTCAATGGGAGAATCGACGTCGACGTCGACCCATTCGCCAGTGGGAGGAATTGCGGGGGCTTCTCCTCCGCTAGTTCCGTTCTTCACACGCGGGTTCCCTCCACGAGCAGTGGCTAGCATTGGAACAGACTGATGGCGTTTGACGGATTGTAGCTCCTCTCACCGAGCAACTTCGCAAGGATAATTTTAATTGGAATGATTAAGAAAATGCGGCGTTCAAGCAAGGGTGTTAGCAATGCTAGATTGGGTATATTGGAGGCCGACACTTTAGGTTTCGGGCTCGGGGCGGTACTCATGCAAAACCACTGACCCATTGCCTTCTACAGCGTGTCCCCCGTGTCCCTCGGGGTCAATTGAAATCAGGGTTACGTAAAGGAGCTTATGGCAATTGTATTAGTCGTGTGTAAATGGTGCCACTATTTACATAGCCGAAATTTGTGGTACGAACCGATCAAAGGTGCCTAAAATATCTACTTGAACAGCGGGTAGTCGAAGCCGAATATCAGAGGTGGGTTGCCAAACTGAGGGGGTATGAATTCACCATACAGTATAAATCAGGGGTGGCTAATCGAGTTGCGAACGTCCTCTCGAGAAGAGGTACTAATGAAAGGGAGTTATACGTGTTGGCTTCTACAATGGGCATGGAATGAGCTGTTAGTCAAGGCTAACTTGATAATGGGAATGGCACTAATGAAGGGGAGTTACACCCGTGACTTCTTCAATGGGCATTGAGTGGGCTGCCATCAAGACCTAACTTGATGATGATCCTTATATTAAATCACTAAAGGAGTCCTTAGCTGCCTTAGTTGCTAGGTCGGACCAAATGCAAGGGCTTTGTGTGGATCAAGGCCAACTCTTAGACAAGAGCCACATATACTACCCCCTCATTCTCCTTTGGTCCAGGAGGTCCTCAAAGCCTATCATGACGGGCCCATTGGAGGACACTCAGGTGAACTCAAAACTTACTTACGGGTGGGCCAAGAATGGTTTTGGGCCGAGATGCAAAAGGTCGTCATCCAACATGTCAAGGCTTGTCGTGTTTGCCAAGAGAACAAAGCCCAAACGCAAAGTTCAGCCGGGCTCTACAACCTCTACCCATACCCAACCACGTGTGGGATGAGGTCACAATGGACTTCATGGAGGCCTTGCCCGAATTAGGGGGATTTGATACAATACTCATAGTGGTTGACCGCCTTACCAAATATGGTCACTTCATTCGTTCATCCGTCACTTTCATCAAAGAGGTGGTCCGCTTGCACGGTTTTCCGACTTCAGTAATATCGGATTGCGACAAGATTTTCATGAGTATTTTTTGGAAGGAACTATTTCTCCTTAACTGCACCGACCTCAAAAAGAGTACAACTTATCACCCGTAGACCAACGGTCAAACCGAGGTCGTGAACAAGGCCTTGGAAACATATCTTTGGTACTTCTCTAGCTCTCAACCAAGGCAGTAGGCTAAGTTGATGCCATGGACAAAATATTAGTACAATACATCAATTCACATGTCAACCAAAATGATCCCTTTTAAGGCCCTTTATGGTCAGGATCCTCCTCCACTAGTGCGAGTGGGGCATGGGGTTACTAGTGTTGATGTTATACTATATGATTTGTGGGTCCACTTACTGCGGGCTCAGCAAAAAATGAAACACTTCCCGAATGCTCACCGTCATGATTTGACCTTGTAAGTGGGAAACATGGCATATCTTAAACAACCCTTTGAGAAGCCGGCACCACATTATTATGGGCCCTATGAGGTACTTGAGAGCATTGGGTCAGTCGCATACAAGTTGAAGTTACCTCCTAACAGCAAGATACACCCCGTATTCCACATATCCCAACTGAAACCAGCCAGTGGAGTGCTGCTGCCACCCTTCCTCCACAGCTCACGCCTGACCTTGAGATGGCCACTGCTCTAGAGAAACTCCTCAATGTTTGCACTAAGCAACACCCTCAAGGTGAGAGCTGCAATGTTCTGCTTCTATGGCAAGGACTCCCTTAATTCGAGGCTAAGGCCCCTATTCTTAAGACTTATGCCCGCCGCAAGAAACAAGGTATTGTGGGTGCCAACTAATGTGACAGGTGTTCCAATCAAAGAAGGCTCAACCTTTTGGCTGAGTTAGAGCCGGCCCCCTCCACCACCTATTGCACAGGGCCCCATTTTCATAGTGCCCATTTTCTATTTAAGCCCAACCAAAGAATAAAAAAAAAAATTAAATACACTCAGCAATACCGATATATAGCAATACTACAACTTGACAATTTCCCGTTATCTCCGTCAATCATTACTCCAATACAACATTGGAACTTCATTTCCTTCCATTATCAATATCCATCCAAATTCCATTTTTATGTTATTACATTTATTAGTTAGTTTAAATATGAAACTAGATTTTACTCGTGCAATTGCACGGTATATATAAAAAACTATGGTAACATATACAACTGCAAAAATGATATTTTCTCTCATAATATGAACCACATTTTTTTTAATTTAATCGAAGTGTTCAATTTTAAGGTTCAAAATTTGGTATTTTAAAAGTTTATATGATCATTTTTGGAATTAAAAAATTCACGGTTTTTTAAGAATTTTAAACAAACTGATGTTACCATTGGAAAAAAGCAAAAATACATGGTCACCAACAAAAAAAATTTTAGACATAAAACACATAAAAAGCTGCAAAAATTTTAGAAAAAAATATAAAGATTTTTGGTTTAGTTGGTTGATATTGTTGGTCACTTAGGTGTGCACGTGAAATTTGTATTCCTCCGTATGAAAGTAAAATTGTTAATTTTGACACGGAGCAAGGTTTTACAAAACATTTGCTATACCCAAGAAATACATTAGTAAAACAAGGCTAGTATGACATGGAAATTATATGTGCCCGTGAGAGTGTGGTTGTTGTATGCATAGCCGTATTGCATAGTTACATATTGTAATTAATATTATCATGTAGAAGTTTTTGTATGCAACAGATGCACAATAAATTTATCGTGCACCAAACATATAGTGACCTTTTTAGTTTATATGTAACCCATTATTTACTTTACATGTTCACACCATTCATTAACTTTTCTTTTTAATTCACGTGTTCAAATATATGGGATGTGAGCAGAATTATGAGTAGCTCATTTTTAATTACTGTTGGTTTTTTCACTTTGTTTGTGGTGAATTCATCATTTAATTTTTTTTTTTGATGCATGATATTGATTGATTACTAAAGTTAATTTGTGCTTGCTATGCTGTTGAATTTACGATTGATTATTGTACATATTTTTTCATGTTCATATTACATTTTTTTAAATGAAAAATAAAATAAGAGGCATCAATATATTAAAGGCCTATAAAACGCTTACAAAATATTGAGATCATCCACCAAAAGATGCATGAGGATTACAGATTTTTTTTTTATTTTATTTATTTGTAACATATATATATATATATATATATATATATATATATAATATATATATATTATATATATAATATATATATAATATATATATATTATATATATATATATATATATATATATATATATATATCATATTAATATAACATTATATATATATATATATATATATAATATATAATATAAATAATATATAAATATATATATTATATATATATATATAATATTATATATGGGGAAAGTTATGTTTTGAGGGAAGTGATATGAGGAAAGGGAATTTGGAGGGAAAGCTTGTGGTAGAGTTTGGGTAGTTATTAATGAGCACATTCTTTTAATATAATAGATTTCCTTCATTTTTTTTTAAATTCCATATCTCATCTATTGCTAATTCTTATTGACATTCTTATTTTAATCAAAATATTTTGTAATTATTTCACCTTCCTTTTCAATTGAAAAATTAATTTTACAACTTCTCTTGATTTTTTTTATAATGAAACGGTTAGTTTTATTCATTCTTAATCATTCTTCAACTTTCACTTAAAAATTCATTTGAGAGGGAAAAAAAGCAGTATGTATATATTGTATTACTCGCATATGATAAGAAAAAAAAATTACAGTTTATATATTACACGAAGACTTGGTTAATGGATTTGCTCCCTAAAGTGATAGAAAGAAAGCTTCTTTTTTAAAAATAATTTGAATGTTCAGATTAGCATGAAGTTGTATTTGATGCTATTAACAATTTACATAAATAGTGTCTTTGTAATGTGACATAAATTTTTGAAATAATATTGAAGTATTATTTTTAAAAAAATATTCCATTAGGGCCCAATGTTTTAAAAATAGTGTCTTTGTAATGTGATATGTTTTTTTGAAATAATATTTAAGTATTACTAAAAAATATTGCAATGGGGCCCCATGTTTTAAGACGGAACAGGGCGCCGAACTTTAACGGGATGGTATAGGTGGTGAGTACCACATGTAAGGGCATTCAGAAAAGAAGAGTGAAAAGTGTATTGTAAGTTTGTAACATTAAGTGATGTAGTGTACATTGATKATTGCAATACAATTCCCAAGTCTGCCTTTATTACCCTAGCMGTTATTTATTTGTGTTGGAAAAAGTTTGCATTTTTATTTATTCAAAGTTGGTATTTTTATAGTTGAGCTGCTGTTGAGTGAGTGTTCAAGGAGATTCTGACCAAGCCATAACAAATAAATATTTATATAAGAGAACCATAACATTAAAAAAGGACGGAATGAAGACTTTCAATGAATGGGAATAAATATCTAACCAGATCTAAAAGTTCCGATGGGAAGCAAAACCAARCACAAGGCTGCTGTCGTAAGGACAATGGAACTGAGGGTCTCAAGCCTCTGAATTAGCCATCCATTAGCTGCAAAATTGTGGAAGAATGGTCTTGCATTTCTATCGATTATATCAAAATTCTTAGCAAAGAATTGCTCCTCCGCCCCAAAAGCTCTGATAATCGTGACTCCAGCCATTGTTTCTGCTAAATGGCTTACTACAAAAGATCCGGTTGTACCATTGATTCTCATCAACTCTTTCGATGCCGCAAAGTAGTATCTCTGTTACAAGTTTCATAATTCATTAGGTCTTAACTCTTAAACTTAGAGGGTAGATTATTTATGAAACTTCATATATCTGACTTGAACATACTATTTTAGCCAAGTTGGAGAAGAAATCTTATTACAAATTGAGACAATTATTCTTCAACTTTATAGTTAAATTAGAGTCTTTTTCAACCTGATCATAATCATCATGTAGTTGGCTGTTAAAAAATAATGTCATCCCAAAGTGTCTAATGTTTGACCTTCAACGTCACTTATGACCAATCATGATTGGATTTTTTTATGGCTTAGCACAAACAACTTTGAGGGAAAACTTAGCTCTAGATAGCTGTTTCAAAAACTTGTTTACCTGCAATAGTATTGCCATGTAAATAACTGGTATGGAGACAAGCAAMACTTGCCAAGAAATAACCGTTAACACTCCAATGGTAGTTAAAAAAGTTGATGCAACTGCAATTGTTTGCATAAAGTTGTAAGGAACTTGGTTATCAACTGTGCTCAAATCAGAAGAGACCTGCAGGGAGCAAATAAAGATAAGAAATCCCAAAAACCAGTTCAAACTGGCTGCATAACTGTGTAAATTAGAGTCCTGAAGTTTGGTAATTTTATGCTCACCCGACTAATTATCCTTCCAAGAGGTGTGGAGTCGTAGAAGTGCATGGGAGCRCGAAAGAGCGAGCTCAATAAGTGAGCAAACAAAGATTCTGATGCTTTGAGGCCAAATATAATGGTAGAAAGAAATCGAAGGAATAAAACAAATGCGAAGCAGCCTCCAAGGATGATGTAAACAACAATCATTTTCAAGGTACTGACATGAGGATTATCMACACTAGAGGCAATCCAAGTATTTTGTAATGTCATGACTRTAAGACTGGTGAAATGACAGAGAACAGCTATAGAAAGATACCAATAGCATTTGTTCTGATTTAGGTAGAGTAAGTATGGCTTAAGACCAGTGTCTCCCACTTCTCTTTCTTCTCTTTTGATTAATTGGTGACCTTCTGATGCTTTAAACTGCTTCTCAACATTAGTTATTTTGACCTCCTCTTCATGATAGTTTTTTCTTCTTGATGCCTTAACCTCTGGCACATTTTTAGTCCCAACAGTCTCTTTGCGTGCATCTACAAGGTCCAAAAATTCTTTACTTGAAGCTAATAGATCATGATAAGACCCTAATTGAAGAATCTGCCCTCCAGACATCAACTGAAAACATAAAATTTTTCATTAAACAACGGTCAGTTTGCATTCCAGATCCTTGTCAAGACTCGGCACACATGATGGGAAATTTTTTAAGGCTAATCGTAGGAACTTCAATACAAATTCTGAAAACAGTTGATCAATTATATTAGCACTGACATCTAAGCAAGCAGTGGCAATGATAATAAACTTAATTAGTTATCTATGCATATAAATACAGTATTCAAAAAAATCTTCCTCTGTTAGTTATCCTTGCTGCTGACTATTGTGCTACTATTTACATGCCTCGCTGTGCAAAAGTTGTTAGTTTATTATGCAAAATGTTGTTAGATTTACTTTAATATATGCCTATTCAAACTCTGAACCTTGCATATAAATATATAATTCTACATAAAGTGTATATTGGCAAACTTGAAAATCAAAATTGAACAAAGAAAAGGAAAAGGATGGGAGCAGCATATAATTAATGACTAAGTCAACTCACCATGCAGCATTGAAAYGCAGGAAGAAAATCAACTTGATGTGTCACCATTAAGACAGTCTTTCTAGAAAGAGCTTCCATAACATATTCCTACACCGGTTGCAAAGGCCACGTGTCACTTTAGATAATGAATAAACAAACACAATGTTACAATATTAAAATCAAGGAGTTACATTGAAGAGGCTACTTGCGGTATGTGCATCAACAGCACTGAATGGATCATCTAAAAGATATACGTCAGCATCTTGGTATAATGCCCGAGCAAGTTGGATTCGTTGCTTCTGACCGCCACTCAAAGTAACCCCTCTTTCCCCAATCTCTGTCATATCACCAAAAGGAAGAAGCTCAAAATCCTTCATCAAGGAACACCTCCGGATAATATCTTGGTACCTTTGCTCATCCATGGAAGACCCAAAAAGAACATTATCACGTATTGTCCCTGTCTGGATCCAAGCTGTCTGAGTAACATAAGCAATTGTTCCATAAACTTCAACTGTAAAGATAGTTACATACTTAGAAATTGGAACAGTCTCTTTCTTCTCTTCTCTAGGCTGAGAGACTCCTAAGGATGACTATAGTAACTATGTATCTGCTACGTGGCTAACTGCTAACTAGTAACTACCAACTACTCATGACATATAACAAAATTGCATTGGGAAAACTTAACAGTTCCCATCCATACATGGTACTTCTCCAAGAATTGCTGCAGTAATGTAGATTTTCCTGAGCCAACTTCACCACATATAGCGACTTTTTCACCAAGTTGAACTCTAGATTATATTTCTTAATGTTAGCTTTGATGGATTCGTATCCCATGATAGATTTGCAGACCTCATCAAAATTGCATGTTTGCATGGTTTAAGCTGCCTTTGCTTTTCTTTTTGACATTTTCAGTATGAAGCTCTGGCATTTCAGAACTTCACAATGGTGTAAAAGCAACTCTTGCTTGAATCACACATTGATGATTTCAGGATAGATGTCACAGGACCCTGCACAAGACGCACTGTAGCTAAAAAAGTGAACACATTGCTGGCGTGTAAGGAACTTTAAGGAATAACAAGCCCAAATGTAGCAGCAGAGATCAATACATGGGACAACGCTGAAAGAGTAAGCCGCTACAATGCGTTCTGAATCTGCAATGTTGATAAGCATTTTTTCCTCTTCCTTAACCCTTTCTATACTCCTTTGAAGTGAGTATCCATTGCATAAAGCTTCAGCACTTTCATGTTCACGAGAGCCTCAGAGAAAGCTTCAACTTGCACTTGCACTGACCTAAACTTACTTTGGTACTTGTGTTGCAATTTCGTTAGGGGATGTCAAGAAGAACAATTATAACAATCACTACTAGTGCTCCAATTGTTTCCCACCGAATTTACCAGAATAAGTAATGCAATGCAAAGCTGAAGGCATGTAGTCGGGGTCTTGTGAGACTGGAGGGGGAAGTCGCCAAGCTTGTAGGCGTCAACAGTGACATAATTCATTATCTCAGCAGCAGAGTGTTCATTTTGGCGGCATTTGATAACTTTAACTGCTTTTTGTAGATTGTTGCAGTAAGCAAGGATTACACTTTTAGGGCCGATCAATTGGCTTTCTGAAGAACCATTGTCTCTGCGACACAGATTCTATGCTCTTCAAAATGAAGAGTGCAAAGGCTAAAAGATAGCTTCATACATGAAAGCTTGTTTGCCCTCGGCAACCCTAATGAAGGCATTTAGCAAAAGCGGTCCTGTTGAATGGTCACTGTCTTCAAAAGAGCAAAGAAACCAGAAAGCAATATGTCATTCCGATGACACGCAACAATAGTCCAAAACAAAGAGGACTGCAAAGAATGTTCATCGAGTTGCTGTTCGCCAACTGGTTCAAGTATCCAATAACAGATTTTGCTCTATCTGCGTTCTGTAATTTGGGAATGTCCTCTTCCCCAGAATCTTTTGCTTCCTAACTTCATTAAAGGATTCAACCACCAGAATGTCAACCTACTCAACAACCTGCATTTTTCATATGCAGAGGCTTCGGCTTCTGATCCAGGCTGCCACTAGCCTCGCCGACTAAAGGAGAGTAGAGGGTACTTCCACTACAGCCACCCCCGTACATCATGGAAGTTACTGCGAAAATTTCCTGGAAAACTACTTTGCTGAAGTCAAGCCTTTCTAGTAAATAGACTTTTTTTACTCAATCGATATAAAAAAGGTTTGAAATTTTGTAAATTAAAATTAAGTGTAGCACTGTAGCATTTTAAATGCCTTTGGTAGCACAGAAATTATCATAAATGAAATGGAGAGTAGTGCAAAAGTTGGTATAGTCTCCATATTTTTGCTTTCGGTTACTCAAATTTTTCTGGAACTTTTGTGACCAGCCAAAAGTCTGAAATTATAATTGGATGAACCTATCTATTAATTCAAGCAGTACAAGAAATTTCAACTCTATATTAATTATTTTTAAATAACATCATTTAAAGGGTCAGCTACTAAGACAAATCAAAGCCTAAGTTTTGCAATACTGTTTGTAACCTTAATGGAAAAAAAAATCGGAAAAAATGCAAGAAAAAATAATCTAATAGTTTATGATCGAATTAAATAATCTAATAATCTAATAACTTTCCATTTTCCCCCCTCTCTTTTATTTTGATTTTAATTTTTTATTTCTATTTTCTCATATTGTTTTTCTAAAAGTAGTCACATTTTATATTAATTATTGAATATTTATTATTTAATAGGCGTCAAAGTAAAATATATTATTATTTTCTTCAAGAATCATTAATGAAGAGTGATAAAATCAAATTTTCAAAATTTCGTGAAAACATAGATATAAATCAAATCCGCGGTAAAAGACTAGTTTATAATTAATAGCATAATTCTAGTTAAAAATAAAAAATTAAAAAAAAAATTGCTAGTGAGAAGAGAACTCACCTGATGTGGAAGTTGCTGAATCTCAAACACCAAAGCAAAACGAACCTCAATCGGAGATTACTGGAAAAAATAAATATGACATTTCTCAGATATAAGAATACCATATAACACTGATAATACTAATAACATGAGTATATAGTCATAGAAAACCCCCAAAAAAACAGAGGAAAAACCCTGAATCAAACACCACTAAAACAAAATCCATGGTAATCCAACCACAAGTTACAAAACAAGAAATGAATTATCAAACAACAATGCATGGCATACGCCACATTAACAAAAACATGGTTGATTAATGCTAAGAACTCACAGCATGAAATTACCTCAGGAACAAATGTGACCACCAGAAGAGAGAGAGAGAAAAGGGTTTGAAAATTTCTGGATTACTAAAAATGGCAACAAAAAGAGGAGCAATGGAAGATGAAAGAGTATGACTTATGTGTGAAGAGAGTGAGTAAATGAATTGAAGCTGAAGTGTTGATTATATTAGTGGAAACGAAGAATCTTACTTTAGTGGAAATGACGAGTGTTACTGCAAAAGGAATGAAGTTGAGTGAAGTTATCAAACTTGAATTTTATGTGAGCAGTGCCGAACCGCCATGTTTACTTCCTAGGAACTCTAGTGAGTAGTGAGTAGTGATAGTGGACTATGATAGTGATAGTGACTAGTGAGATGAGTAGTGACTAGTCCTTTCATATGATCATAGATTCAAGTAGTAATTTTTTAAATTTATTTGGTTTTTTTTATTGTAAGACCAAACCTCATTCCCCGAGAGGCTAAGAACCTAAGACCATGAGCTTCAGTATACCTGGAAAATCGGTCAGATTAATTAATTAAGTCAGATTCCCATCCGGATTATCTATCCAAACCATTGAATCAAATGGATCAAACAATTTCATGATTTAAAGTTGAACACAAGGGAGAGGCAATAGAAGAAATTTTATTTCCCCACTAGATTAAAATTAAACAAAATATCAACTTAATCTTAGTTTATTGAAGAATAATTTAAGTATTATGCTTATTGGTTCCTAAGATCCAAGCCATTTAATTAGGAATAGTAATTAAAAAAGAGATATTTCTACTAAATAATATTTCACATTTTACTACAACTTTATCATTTTTTTTTTGATATGTTTCACACAAATTCCACCTACTATAAAGTACTTTGATCTTAGACAAAAAAAAAAAATACTTTGATCATTATTGTACATACATGTCTAAAATGCTTGGTCATAAAAAGATTAGTTTTCAAGTCTTTTGAATAAATGACAATGTAATTGTGTAACTTAAATTAGGTGAACTTCATCGTCATAAAAAAACTTAAATTAGGTGAACTTGACAATAACTTATAAATGGTACGTCATCAAAGACAATGAATAAATTAATGGTTACTAACTTACTATGATCAATAGATTTCTTAACTGATCACTAAATCTTCTAGTAGTTTATGAGATTTGGGTCTTTGTGAAAGAGAAAGAAATTTACAAGTTATTTCCATTTCTTCTTGAACTACTTATATATGCAATCAAAGAAGAGAAAGAATGTAATGTTCTAGTCTAAATTTACTCAAAACTTGTCAAATACAAATAAAATACTTGTATTAATTAGTTTCTTAGCATTATGAAATTTAATAATGTTTTCTATAGGTTATTTCTATAATTTTCACTTCATTTGTTCTTTTTCATTTTTTTTGAGTCTTCTCATTTTTTCTGAGTTCATCAGTATTTCTAGATATTTTTTCTGATTTTACTTTGATTTTCTACGATTTTTACAAGTTGATAAAATGATTTTTTCGAAAATAAATAAATCATAAATTCTTATGATAAATTCAGAAAATTCGGGAGTATCCGAAATATTTTAAAGATTAACCTTATCACCAAGTTATCCAGAAGTGGATAAAGGTAATTCGGATAGCAATTAGATGCAAAAATACGATAAAAATTCACCGAACAAAGATAGATAGAAAAAGAATCAAGTATACGCTGGTTGACGTGACTGCCAAATAACACCGTATATACGTTCCTCCTTCACCGTATATACGGTCCTATCATTATACTCGATTCTTCTCTTTCTATCTATCTTCCCCACAAACGCCTATAAACGCCTATGATCACTACTCTCAATTGCTCAGTTTTCGCAAAATCGTTTTTTTGTGTTGCCTTTATTGTTTTTACATTTTCTTTTTCATATTTTACTTTTGACCCATTAATGTTACTTTTATCCCTAAAATAATTAATATTACCCCCCGTACTTATTTACTCATCATGATTGATTTTTCACCAAACTTATCTATCCCCCATTTTTTTAATATAAAATATTTACATTAATTTTATTGGACACATCTCAACACAAATTAAAAGAATACTACAACTTCCAAGTATACTAACATAATTTATCCAATACTAATTCCCTAATTGATGTGTAATTCTATAACGAAAAAAATAAATCAGAACAGATGGAAGTACTATGCATGTCATATTATTAAATCTTGTTAGTTAATATCATCCAATCGTGTTTAATTTATTATCATGTTAATCTTGTTCAGCTTATCAAAATATACAGCTTCAAACGAATCAAATTTACTTTGGCAAATTGTTTTGAGTGAAGATTTTAACCTCATATTTTTCATTGGTTTTGTGAGTATTTCAATTTAAGTTTTAAACATTTATGCTAAATTGGTCAAGCTCATGTCGTGCCTGGTTAGCTGAGGCGACTAATTTGGCAGGGTCAAAGGAGATGTTTTTGGAGGAAAATAATGTGCTCTGAAGGGTGAAAATCAAGTGGTAAATATGTTTATTTTGGTGCAATATTGATTGTGTAGTTATTAGGATGTCAATAGTTGTTGACTCCTTTCAAGATACGTTGTACAACTATTGTTTATTTACCACTGGGTCCACAGTAACAATACAACAATTGGATACATGAATTAAATTGAAAGCTAAATATACAAATATCTAAACAAAAAAAAACCGAGTCAATTAGCGCCAATAAACTAGTTAGTGGAATGTGACATATATACTCGTAGATGATATGGGGTCCAACCATCTATGTAATTAAAAGGAAGAAGTTGACTATAAATTGATGATGGAGGTTGGTTTGGTTGTTTTACTAGATAAGGAAAAGTGTAGTGAAAAAAATTGAGAGAGAAGATAGGGAAGGTGAATTAGGAAAATGGGATTGTGTCGTCCTTGTGTTTTGTGTGTCTACATTCTCCACCTTTTTCCTTTTTGAAATTCATCCAACATAATATTGTTGTTTGAGTCAGAGGACCCTTCCCTTCAAATTACATGCTTTCATAAGTTTAGTAATGATGAAGATTTTTTTTCTAAGGGCTAAGACTAACACATCAAGGAGATCAAGGAAAACTTATAATGCATATGTTACACAGATGAAATTCATTGTTCATGTTCAATTTATGGAAATACGCCTCTGAAAGATTCATATATGTTCATTTGTTCTTTTGTAAATTGGGAAAAGTTTGTCTTAAAATAATTGCACATAAAGAATCAACATGTGAGAATTAATATAGGTGTTCAATTAACTATCTTATAAAACGAAAAACACATGTTATAATTTCATCAAAGTGCGTCAAAACTTTAGTATACCAACTTATCAAGAAACTTATAGCGTCTAAAATAGTTCTTATTCATGACCACTATATTTTGATATACATACAAAAAAAGCAGTATAATAATCATGTAAGGAGTAAGGACTCTTGAAAGAAAGTCAAATAGTCCACTCTCCACGTACACATTGTTGATATTAATGACGTCCTATCACTCAATTAATTAAGTCAGATTCCCATCTGGATTATCTGTCCAAACCCCCTAAAATAATTAATATTACCCCCGTACTTATTTACTCTCATGGTTGATTTTTTCACCCAAACTTATCTCATCCCCTCATTTTAAATATAAAATATTTACATTAATTTTATTGGACACATCTCAATACAAATTAAAAGATACTACAACTTCCAAGTAATACTAACATAATTTATCCAAATACTAATTTCCCTTAATTGATGTTGTAATTCTACTAACGTAAAAAAACAAATGAGAACAGATGGAGTACTATGACATGTCATTATTTTTAAATCTTGTTAGTTAATAACATCCAATCATGTTAATTTTATTATCATGTTAATCTTGTTCAGCTTATCAAGATATACAGCTTCAAACGAATTCAAATTTACTTTTGGAAAAACTGTTTTGAGTGAAGTTTTAACCTCATATTTTTCATTGGTTTTGTGAGTTATTTCAATTTAAGTTTTAACATTTATGCTAAATTGGTCAAGTTTCATGTTCGTGCCTGGGTAGCTGAGGCGACTAATTTGCAGGGTCAAAGGAGATGTTTTTGGAGGAAAATAATGTGCTCTGAAGGTGAAAATCAAGGTGGTAATATTGGTTTATTTTGGTGCAATATTGATTGTGTAGTATTAGGATGTCAATAGTTGTTGTACTCCTTCCAAGATACATTGTAAAAAATATTGTTTATTACCACTGGTCCATAAGTTACAATGCAACCCATGAGTAAATGAATTAAGAATTGAAAGCTAAATATACAAATATCTTAACGAAACAACCGAGTCGATTAGCGCAGCAATAAACTAGTTAGTGGAATGTGACATACTCGTAGATGATATGGGGTCCAACCATCTAGTAATTAAAAGGAAGAAGTCATAAATTACGAGAAGAGAAGTTGACTATAAATTGATGATGGAGGTTGGTTGGTTGTTTTACTAGAAATGGAAAAGTGTAGTGAAAAATGGGAGAGAGAATATAGGAAGGTGAATTAGGAAAATGGGATGCCGTGTCGTCCTTGTGTTTTGTGTGTCATACATCCTCCACCTTCTTCCCTTTTGAAATTCACCCAACATAATATGTCGTTTGAGTCAGATAACCCTACCCTTCAAATTAATATCCTTACATGCTTTATAAGTTTAGTATGATGATGATTTTTCCTAAGGGCTAAGACTAACACATCAAGCAGATAAAGGAAAACTATAATGCTTGAGTTACACAAGATGAAATCACAACAAGAAAATCGATTTCGGCCGACCGTCGTCACCGACCGAAAATCGGTCGTAACACCCTTTACCGACCGATTCTCGGTCGGTGACGACGGTAGGATTTTCGATCAGTAAAACTTTTTCACCGACCGATTTCGGTCGGTGAAACACTACCGACCGAACTACCGACCAACTGATGGCTGCAAAAAAAAACGAGGGAAAAAACAAATACCGACCGATCCCACTGTCGGTCGGTAATATCGACCAACATTCAGTCGGTAAGTCATTTATCCCTCCAAAAATTTGGAGGTATGAGGGGCTTTTACCGACGACATTCGGTCGGTAAAAGCTTTATTTTTTATTTTTTTTTGCTTTGGTCCTAGTTTATTGCCTATAACAAAAAATAAAAAATAAACAATAAATAGAAATGAATTTAAAGGTGATGGAATAAACAACTTATATATTAAAAGTAAGATTTTTATATTACATATAATTCATGCGTAAAGACAAAAATAACAATGTACTGTTTGAATGAGAAAGAGAGAAAGAGAGAGAGAGAGAAAGAGAACAGAAGAGAGAGATGAGGACGCGCTGAGAGAGAGAGAGAGCGAGAGAGAGAGAGAACGAGCGTGGTGAGAGAGAGAGAAAGAGAAAGAAAGGCGTGAGAGGAGCGACGGCACCGATGCCGGTGTATTTTCACCGATGCCGGTGGTGTGAGTAATGAGAGGAGGGTGTGAGTGAGAGGAGGGTTTGAGTGAGAGAGAAATTCGTCGTTTGAAAAAAAGAGACTTTGAACTTCAATTCGTGAGTGAGGTCGAGTGGTAAGTAAGTTAGTTTTTTTTWAAAAAAATAAAAATTTTACCGACCGAAAATTGATTTTGGTCGGTGGTACCGACCGATTTCTCYGTCSGTAAAATTCGCGGAAAATTTTGCACTACATAATTGGATGCTTAAAGGCCACCGACCGAAAAACCGGTCAGTAATACCGACCTATTTTATTTCGGTCGATATTATCGACCYGTTTTTCGGTCGGTAAAACTCCACCGATTGTAGTCGGTCGGTATTACCGACCAAAATAAAATCAGTCGGTGCGRTCAGTCGGCCGAAACCAATTTTCTTGTTGTGAATTCGTTGTTCATGTTCAAGTTATGGAAATCGAACCTCTGAAAGATTCATATCRGTTCATTTSTTCTTTCATAAATTGGGAAAAGTTGGTCCTTAAAATAATTGCACATAAAGAATCAACATGTGAGCAGTAATATAGGTGTTCAATTAACTACTTGATAAAACGAAAACACATGTTATAATTTACATCCAAAGCACGTCAAACTTTTAGTATATGAACTTATCAAGCAAAKTTAAAGCATCTAAAACAGTTCTAATCATGACCAATATATTTTGATATACATACAAAAAAACAGTYTAATATCATGTAAGGAGTAAGGACTCTTGAAAGAAAGTCAAATAGTACACTCTCCACACATTGTTGATATTAATGACGTCCTATCACTCAATTAATTAAGTCAGATTCCCCATCCAGATTATCTGTCCAAACCCAYTTGAATCAAATGGATCAAACAAGTTTCATGATTAAAAGTTGAAACACGAGGGAGAGACAATAGAAGAAATTTTATTTCCCCACTAGATTTAAATTAAACAAAAAATATCGACTTAATCTTATTTTATTGAAGAATAATTTAATTAAGTATTATGCCATACTGGATGCCAAAGATCCAAGGCCCTTTAATTAGGAATAGTAWTTAATAAAGAGATATTTCTACATTTTACTACAYCTTTATCAGTTTTCTTTTATTGATATGTAACACGCAAATTCCACTACTACTAAAGTACTTTGATCTATRATTGTACATACATGTCTAAAAATGCTTGGTTATTAAAAAGATTGGTTTTCAAATCCTTTTGAATAAATGACAATGTACTTTGTGTAGCTTAAATTACGTGATCTTAACAATAACTTAAACATGATCATCATAGGACAATGGCTAATAATGGTTACCAACTTACTATGATCAATAATTTTTAACTGATCACTACAATCTTCTAGTAGTTTATGAAATTTGGGGTTTTGAGAATGAGAAAGAAATTTACAAGTTATTTTCATTGCCTTGAACTACTTATATATTCAATCAAATAAGAGAAGAATGTAATGTTTACTAGTCTACAATTACTCAAACAATGTCAAATACAAATAAAATATATTAATACTTCGTATTAGTTCTTAACATTATATTAAATTAATAATGTGTTAGATCTTTGGATTTAAGTAATTAATTTTCAGTTTGTATACAACATACATAAACATACAATTAATATATATAATATATATATATATATATATATATATATAATTATATTTTTATAATATATAATATATATATATATATATATAATATATATATATAACACAAACAACTAATTAAGTTAATTACATACACAAATACGGAATTTTCCGACTTGGCTCAATTTAGTTCGTTAAGACTAATTTAAAAAGTTATTTATTATTTCTAGCACATTGCTAATTGACATCTCAACTTTCATCTACTTCTCTTTCTCGTAATTTTCCCATCTATTATTGGGTCCTGTATAATTTACACTTGAATTTTTATCATCTATCAATACTAGCTAAGCAACACTAATTGACTATGTATATCTCTCATATGCAAATGATATGAGATGTATTTAAGAATGACTTGTTCTCTCATACTTTAATGTCACACCCTATTGTATAACTATATACACATATAAACTAAATGCTTAAGAGGTCACAAAATAAATCAATACTAACAAAATATTTCCAATGTTACAAACTATTAGTTCCCTGTGCGATACACGACTTTAACAAAACTATATGAATTTTTTTTATAAAAAATAATTGTTAAAAAATTTGTATTACGGAACAAATAATTCATGGTTACTTAGATAAATTGTATGAGAATACTATTAAATTATTTTTTAAATAAATATCATTAGTATGATCTGATCATTATTAGCCGGCCCGCAAGCCCGGGTCCGGCACGGCTCGACCGGAAATTACAGCTTTAGGCATGATTTTTTGCCCGAATTCGGTTGGGCCCGACCTGATTTTCCCATTTTTTTGGACGGGCTTTGGAATTAAAAAACTTGTAATTTAGTTAGTTTTTTGGACCCGGCCCGAAAAAGCCCGAAAGGCCGCTCTATTGGACGGACTTGGGCAACGTTTTTAGGCCCGAACTTAAGCTCGGCCTGGCCCCATTCAAGGGCCTATTTTTATGTAATTAGTATGTCATATAATAATAATAATAATAATAATAATAATAATAATATAATAATATAATAATAATAATAATAATAATAATAATAATAATAATAATAATAATAATAATAATAAATAATAATAATAATAATAATATAATAATAAAATTAATAATAATAGTAATAATAATATAATAATAATAGAATATATCATCTCTCTCT
>SNQN01010270.1:0-22524 GCA_008642245.1 Bassia scoparia
CGTACGTGAACTACCCTCATGTACCCATCCAGTCAGGTCTGGTCCCTGCTTTCGGCCCGAACGGCCAAGTCACCTATCCTTACCACCCTCAGTCCCAGGGTCCTTTCGACATTGATATCACACATGGAGGTCGAGCAAACCCTAGTGGCAACCCCACTTCTGAGCCTAGTGTAGGATGGGRCGAGGGATTCACCASAGGTTGGCAGCCTCATGACGACTGCCCTTTGCCTATCGGCCAGTACCTTGACAGGCCCCGATACGACTTGCCTCCCCATGTCCCCGCTCCGGAAGGACAGCCATTTGACCAGTACAACTTTTTCCCACCTCTAGACGAGCGTGGAGAGAGTCCCACCTCCTGTACAACTGAAACGACCRTGACGGTTAGTGGCTTGAAGGCACTCAAACTGGACCAACTGGGGTAAATCCATAGCAATGTGCGAGCCAGCGTGCTCGCAATYCCTAAAGTAGCGCTCATACCCCAAGGCACGGGTAATTACGGTAAGGTAACCGCCGAGTGTGATCYCACCGATGAAGGCTGGGTCGTGSTGTATCTTGCTATTCTTCTCCATTAACATGTACCCGACATTAACCCGGGAACCGTCAGCGGAAGGATAGCAAGCCAAGTAGATCAGGCGCAACTCTTCCAAGCTGAGCTTTGATTGCTCAGACTTCGCATGCAACGAGTAAACAAGTACTCGATGGAATAAGCGAAGCGCGGTGTGGTGGATCATTGATACGAGCACGTTACGATGCTCGTAAGTGGCCTTATTAGTGATGTGAYGCCAAAACTGGCGGCTATTGAAGCCGATGGTAGCCGCCTTCGGCTCGAAAATCGAATTGGTTGGATCACAACCAAGGATTTCGTTCAACCGGGTGAGTGTGATCGTATGCCTTCTTCCGAACATCTGGAAGGAGATGTTTTACTCTGGGAAGGCATCTGTATCGATGTTGCGGTGTAGTCAAGTGGCTATAGTCTCAACACTAGACGGGGTAGGTGATCGTGTGGTAGGTCGCCAAACTAAGCACACAAGTTGTTGGCGAGTTCTCGGATCGTATCAACTGAGGGCTTGCATGGCTCATGATAGTATATTGGGTCGCAAACACCACGAGTTTGCAGGTTTGCCAAGTAAGTTTTGACTCCCCTACAACTCAAGCAGTGGGGGCACACTAAGGGTCCCTCGGGAGGGGATTGCTAACTAGCTGCCGCCCCCCTTTCGCTTTTGTTCGTCTGGGGGCATCGAGACTATAAATAAGCGAAGAATCAACACAAGCCCAGAAAGAACTACGGGCAACTACGGCCGCAACACTCAACAGAGCACCAGCAGCAAATCACTAACACACAAAACACGACAAATAGGAAAAGAGCTAAAAAAAACCTAGGGTCAATTGAACAGTTCTGCTCTTCTAAACAGCGATAGATCAGGGACTAACCAGTGGCTCAAGACCCAATTAACAATCAACAAAAAGCTTGCAATAATCAGGTAGCTAATAACGATCAACAGTTAAAAGCTTAATTAAGTTGACAAGAAGTCCTCACAACAATCAAACCACTCAACCACATTAACAAACCAACTGATTCGAATAACAAATCCAGTTGTCACCCAATATGGTTGTGAATTCAAGCTGGATAATAATTCACCACAAACCAATACAATGGCAATTGGCCAAAATTCACAAGCTTAGAAAATCCAAGAAAGTGGAAATTCAGGCTCAAAATAAATTCATAAACAAAGTGCCCGAAATTTCAGTTACAACTCATCACAGCATAATACTCAGTTAAATTATTGCATTCAATAAACATGTTCAAAATTCAAGTTCAAGTGCAAAAACTAATCAGGATTTCAGGCACTTCTAGTTAGATAAATTGGGAATTAAACTGAAAATTGAATTAATTTGAGGTGGATTTTACAACTAGGGAGTTGTAAAAAACAAAAAATTCTTAAAGGAGCCAAAAACGAAATCTGCTTGCACGAACGAAATAAATCAACCATAAACACCAACCTGAAATTTCGAGCCACAAGAACCGAAAACCCCAAAATTTTGGCCCAAGGAACCAGAATAATCAACCAACACCCAAATCCAGATTTTCGAACAAAAATATATTTTGCTCAAGACCAAGAAATTTTAGTTAAAAATCTGAGTTTGCCAATTGGTGAGAAATTTGGGTGAATTGGAGGTGATTTTGTGAGTGACAGTGTGATTTTGTGAGATGAGTGGGTGAGTTGTGATTTTGAGGAGAAGGAAGATGTTGGTGGGCGGTGAGAGAGAGAGGGCGAAGATAGAAAGAGGAGAAAGAAATAAAAATACAAACAAAAGAACAAACAAAACCTGCTATTCTGCTGCGTCTGACGTGAAACGAGGTACGGGTAGTAGCGGGCGCTCTATTAAATCTCACCGCTACTTTCGAACTGAGCTGGCCTTGGATATACAAGTAGCGGCTTAGCGGTTAGTAGCGGGCCGCTACTCCCACAGTAGCGGTAGGGAGCACTCCGCTCCTCACACGCTACTTTCAAAAGGGTCAATTTCAACCTCTCTGTTACAAGGCTTGTAGCGGGTGGTAGCGGGCATGGGAACCGTACTCCGTACTTCTGATATCTGGATTTTTACCTTTCTGTGTATGTGGGCAGTAGCGGCTGTAGTTTTACGTATCCCCTTTGAAGTAGAGACTGTAGCTACGCTAACTCTGACGTAGCGACCAGTAGGGAACGTACTCCCGCTACTCCTGCTGTTCGATTATTTTTAAGTCCTCATCCACAAAACCTCCAACCAACATATAAGGCACAAGTAACACCATCTTAAAAAAGTTTAAGGGTTAAAATAAACAAGAAACAAGCTAGAGTATAAAAATAGGGTTGCATCCCGCAAAGCGGCTTGTTTATACGTCGCGAGCCTAATGCATCTAACATCAAATTGGGACTAACCGACTACGATTGAATGTACAAATTCACTAATGGATCTCATAAGCTTCTTCAATTGCGAACATTCAAGTAGATCTAATCTTTTTGGCCATTCTCTAATGGTCGGTCTTCATTTCCATTTCAGACGCACCATAAGGAAAACTTGTTTGACTTAATTCCCTCATCTTGACTAAGCTGCGGACAATTCAAGCGAGAATTTATACAATAAACCTTGTCACGCTTTGTTAATTTCGTTTAATGGTATGCTTGTCATGCATCCTTGTTCTTTCCTTTAAATCTAGCATTTTCATAGGATCTCTCTTATTTCCTCAAGGCATGTAAGCTAACATTTTTTCACCGTCGTGAATCAAAGTTTACAACTTATAGCCCAAAGTGCACGATGCTCTAATTCAACTGGAAATGACATGATTTTCCATATAAAGTTGTCGGAATGGTACCATTTCAGGGATTCTGAAAAAGCGGGGGAAATGGGCAACAAACAGCTCTAAAACCAAACAAGATCACAATCAATCGCAACCAATGACTCAACCGAACTAGAGAGGTCAAAGGGGTTGGTTTTAACAACCCTTTCCTAAGTGTCCCAAACATGCATAGTAAAGTCCCACGAAAGATTGAGAGTCAAATCAAGACTCCCCATAAGATCGTCATAAGGACGACACAAGACTCAAGACACTCCTAAACTACAAACTAGACTCAAAACTAGCTAGAAAGGAAAAAAAAAATGTGTATATAATGGAAACGACGCTAAACGCGTAGCAAAAACGACTCAAGACTCTATATAGAAAAGACTCTAAATAAAAAAAATAGAGAACTAACCACAACACAACCAAGTGAGACTTGCCACATATAATCAATAAGAAACAAGAAAGTACTAATTTCTCCCCCAAGCAAGCCTGAAAGGCATACCTCCCCCAAGCTAATTATCGGAGTCGTCCTCGACATCCGCATAGTGCGGTGAAGCAAAAAGGTCAGGAAAAAGACGTATATGTGGRAAGTCTCACTTGGTTGTGTTGTGGTTAGTTCTCTATTTTTATTTTTTATTTTTTTATTTAGAGTCTTTTCTATATAGAGTCTTGAGTCGTTTTTGCTACGCGTTTAGCGTCGTTTCCATTATATACACAAAAAGATTTTCCCTTTCAAGCTAGTTTTGAGTCTAGTTTGTAGTTTAGGAGTGTTTTGAGTCTTGTGTCGTCCTTATGACGATCTTATGAGGAGTCTTGATTTGACTCTCAATCTTTCGTGGGACTTTACTATGCATGTTTGGGACACTTAGGAAAGGGTTGTTAAAACCAACCACTTTGACCTCTCTAGTTCGGTTGAGTCATTGGTTGCGATTGATTGTGATCTTGTTTGGTTTTAGAGCTTGTTTGATTGCCCATTTCRCCCGCGTTTTCAGAAGTCCCGAATAGTACTTTTCGAACCCGTGAGAGTTTTGAGCCTTCTACCGGTTTTAGACCTTCCATTACTTAGGTCTTTCGTTTCATGAGTGCTTTGAAGACCCGTTGATGTGACTTTGATCGAGAACTTGGCTTATGACTTACTTGGAAAGTGATTTTGGCTATTTTTGTTAGTTTTTCCTTAGGTTTGTTTCGTTTCTTCGCTTTTGTTTTTCTTTTCATTTTTCCCCCTTGTTCCCCGTTTTGAGCCTTAGCCTTCGTTTCCTTTAGCCACATTACAAGCCTTAACCCCGCTTTGTATCCCGTAGCTAGAGAAGCATAGTTTTGGTTCGTTTCGTTGTATATATTCGGTTTGTAATAGTCTAGTAATGTAAATACTAGTAGTTTTAGTTTTTGTAAATATTCATGGTACTTGTAATGTTTCTTTTACTTCTCTCTAAAAAAAGAGGAAAATTCATAAATGATCGTAACTTGCTAGTTCAGATTGTTTATCATCCTTAAACCAAGTGCGATCACCAAAAATATGTTGTTAYTATTATGTAAATAATTTGTTGCTTCTTCTTTGTTTGATTTTGGGCACTTGTATAGTTTTGTGCTTCGGCTAGTAGTTTTGGCCGTGTATGTCTTTCCGGAGTTGTTTTCGATGCCTAGTGATGATTTTCTTGGGTTTGGTTCGATATTTGGTTTGTAAATGCTTCTCTTAGGTTTACCACCACATAAAAAGCCTTTCCACACCTTCACCAAAGCCCCATTACAACCCCAAAAAGACCATTTGATTCCAAGTTTCACCAAAAGTCACAAGTCAAGCCTATTGAACGAGCACCGCTCACGGGACCTATAAGAGACCGTTCTTTCCCTTCTTACTCTGATTCTTTGGATGCTCCTTCATGGAGTGATTGTTTACACTGCATATGAGTACTTTAGGGATGGATGTGACTGTGGGAGTGGGTCGGTCCTTGGACCGTTCGGTTCGAGTCACTCATTTCCTTTTGGTCTTTCTGTGACTCGCTAGTAGAGGTTGTCGTCTCGTCGTCCGAGTTATTGTCCATTATCATGCATAGTTGAGTCGTTTGTTAGAGTTTGAGTCACTTTGAGTCACCCTCTCCCGAGGGACATATMCATTCTCCTCTCTTTTTGCCTTTAGTTGCTTGAGGACACGCAACAGTTTAGCTTGGGGGAGTTTGATGTAGGGATTATCCCGTTTTAGAGTCTTTTTTCTTATTTATTCTCGTTGTTTTGAGTCATTTTCATTTCACATCAAGAGTTCGTGTCCTCCGATTTCTACTCCTAACTTCTACGGCCGCTTTAAGCGTTTATGCCGCATTTTCTTCTCTTTTTGGTGTGATGTTCAGGTGTTCTTTGATCCCCGCGATTCGGAGAATGTTCGGGCACATTCGGACGCAACTTGGTCATGTTTTGAAGATTTTGGAGACTTGGGAGGCTTTAGCCAACTTCACACCGAGCATACTTCACACACGCATGATCATTTTGAGGCGATTTTACTTGGATATGAAAGCTTGTTTCGTTAGCTTCGCAAGCGATATATTAATTGCTCCAGATCAGACGAGCAAAGTGAGAGTTATGATGTTTCGAAGGGTTGTTGTGCATTGAGTAGCGGCCTAGTACCGACCGCATACTGACGCTACTTGACCATTTTGCTGTCTCGTGATTTCCTCCGAGTAGCGCTCTTGTAGCTCCCTGTAGCGCCTAGTAGCAGGCCTCTGTTTGCCGCTATCTTGCCATATCTAATGTTCTGTTCTCTTCGCAAAATAGCGGGCGCTACTACCGCTACTGTCGCGGAATTATTTACCGGGTTTTAGTTTATTTTCTTTTGGTTTTTTGGTTTAGGTATTGGGTTTTTGGCTTATGTTTTTCTTTCCCATTGAGAGGCACATTGTAATTTACACTCTCTCAAATCTCTAAACTCTTAGCTTTATAGTTCCTCTCTCCTCTCTTACTAGTAGTATTAGCTTAGTTTTGACACTATTCATTGATCCTCTTACACTTTCTCTTGCAATTGAAGCTTTGTACTTGGAGTCTTCAACTCTTCTTTATATTCAAGCTCTAGTAACTTCTTTCTATCTCTTGCACTTATTTATTTTAAATTTTCATTAAGTATTTCATGATTGGTAATTTCTAGGGTTATTGATTTGTTTAGTTTTATCTTGAAGTTTTAGATCTTGCTTAAAGTATGTTGATTATGTTTTGTTTTTAGGTTTTTAAGCACTGTGTGAGTAGTTAATTTCTAGGGTTTGGTGAAACCCTCAAATTTGCCATGGATTGCTAATCATTTGTGGGGTTTTGATTCTTGTTGGAAGTAAATTAGCCTTGTTTAAGGAGGTTTCATGCTTAGTCTCTGTGATGATCACCACAAGTGCTTATTAATTAGTCTCCTTAATGAAGGATTGAGAGATTAGTTAGTAGTAGGCTCCCTTGGACTATGCTTGACTAAAAGACCATGAGAATATGGAATTTCTAGTCAAGGGAACATTGTATGTCAACCATGATTTTAGTTTTCAAGCTTGGTTGTGAATTGTAAACCATGAAAAAATAGGTTGTAATCCATGAAGTAGGCAATCCTTCTAGCTCGAGAGAGTAGTTGGGTGTCTTAGGTGACGTTCCATAGTTGATCCCAACTTGAGTCATTCCCCCTTGTTTGTTACAATTCATTTGATGAATTTGAGCGGTGTAGCCATACCATTGCCCTAATACCTTTTTATCGCAAGTTTCTTGTTCAACGTCTTAATTCTATGTGGCAATCCTAGTTTAGTGAAAATAATTCCTCAAAGCACTATTTTGACTTAGCTTATTTAGACATTGATTTTTTAGTGGTTGATTAACGCCTCTCATGGGATTCGACCATTTCTTGCCCTTATCACTAGTTGTGAAACCGAGGTCAGGTTTATTATTTGATAGGTTGGCGACGCTCTATCATACCACTATAAATATCCCCCTGATATACTCATTCATAATTCATTATTCATAATTCACATCTTTATTCCCAAAATTCTAAACATTTGAAAGCCTTAGGAAGAGTATTGAGSAATTCCTTGAGGAACTCCAACCTTGAGTTCAAGTGTACGATCATGAGGGTTGTGTATACCTTGGGGGCGTCTGTTATTGACTGTTATTGACTCTACACTAGGTGTTGGCAGAAATTACTTCTAAGGCAGTAGCTTCCATATCACAACACAACAATTGGTATTTTCYTTCTTGTATTATATTACTAATTGTTCTTGATTCAAGTTATATTTGATATACATTAATCTATTATTTCCTACAATTTAGAAGCAACATATTATTATTGTTATCATCATGTCTACGTATCAAAATCATGATTTTCCTAATATGTCAAAATTGAAACCATTGGATGAATCTAACTATAAGAGATGGTCCCAAAAATTATTGATTGTTTTTGAACAAGTTGATCTTGATTATGTGTTGTTTAGTGATCCTCCTTTGGGAGATGTTCCTTCTAGGGCTATTCTTTGCTATACTCCTAATCCTAAGACTGCTTATAAGGATAATACCGATAAGGATAAAATTGACAAGAACAAACATGCTGAAATTCTTAATGCTGTGAAATTTGAGAAGGATGTCTCAAACCCTACTTTTGATTTGTTGGTGACCAAAAATCTGCTAAAGCTATTTGGTCGACTCTTGAAAAATGTTATGGGGCTGATGATGCTGGTAAAAAGAAGTATATAACTGGAAATTGGTTGAGATTTCAAATGGTTGATTCTAAAGCTGTTCTAGATTAAGTTCATGAATATGAGAACTTGGTTGGTGAAGATATTCTTGTTAAAGGCATGAAGATGTGCCCAACACTTCAAGCCAATGTGTTGATTGAGAAACTTCCTGAATCATGGTCAAGTTATCGTAATTATTTGAAACACAAGAAAATAGACTCATCCTTGGAGGAACTAGTAAATCATATGAATGTCAAGGAGGCTAATCGTTTGAAGGACAAGGGTAAGGATCACATAATCAAGGATAATCTTATCGAAATTACTGAAAAAGAACGATGGAGGAAGCGATGAAGTCCATCCTTATGAGTTCTGGTCTTCTAGGCAAAATATGGGGAATACTGAAACAGAARGGTGGAGGAAGCAATGAAATCCATCCTTATGAATTCTGGTCTTCTAGGCAACATATSGGGAATACTGAAACAAGACAGTGGAGGAAGCGATGAAATCCATCCTTATGAGTTCTGGTCTACTAAGTTACATGTGGGGAATGTCGACTAGTGCTAAGACATCTTCTGTGCAGCAGTAAATTCCCTCTAGTGCTCCCACATCCATAGAGCTTGGAAGGAGCAAGAGACAAAAGACTAAAACAAGTTTGATTGAGATTTTGTTACTGCATTTGTATGTGTTTATGACATTGGTTCTCCTGGTAATCTGGATGGAATCTTGCTGTGTCATGTCAAAAACATGATGAAGATCCCATATACTATTATGAGAAAATGAGCTCCGTAGATTCTGATTTGTAGGAGACTCTAGACAATGAGCTAAACTCCATCATGACAAATCAGACTTTGGAGCTGGTAGATTTGCCTAAGGGCAGCAGGCCTATTAGTTGCAAGTGGATTTTCAAGAAGAAATTGAGAACTGATGAAAAGATCGAACGATACAAAGTGAGGCTTGTGATTCGTGGTTTTTCTCAACAGTTCGGGTTAAATTACTTCTTCTTTATTCTCCTATTACTAAATAGTTATCATACTTGCCTTTGCTTGTTCTTGCTTTATGTTTTTGTCTGATGGTCCATCAAATGGAAGTCAGACAGCATTTTGTGTATGGTGATTTAGATGAGGACGTATATATGGAACAACCTTTGGGTTGTGCAGTTCGTGGTAAGAAACACAAGGTGTGCAGGCTTGGAAAATCCATGTACAGGGTGAAGCAGCCCTCAAGCAGTGACATAAAAAGTACCACAAGACTATTCTATGTTAGTTCCTGGTCAATGAGCTTGTTGCTCGTGTTTGCTACAAGATGTTTGGGGCTCATTGTGTGGATGTTAATTTATATGTGAATGGCAAACTGCTATTTTTGATATTGGTGATATAAATGAGACCAAGTGATTCCTTTCATCTAAATACGAGATGAAGAATATGAGTGAGGTTGGTGTGATCCTTAGTGTGGCTCACTATGTGGATCTCGTACATCTGTTTACAAAGGGGCTCAGTCAGAGACTTGTTTTTGAAATCTCCGTTGTGATGGGCCTGCGATATATATATATATATATATATATATATATATATATGTTAGGATCCAGTGAAAACTACATGTTATATGAAAACGTGAAAACCAAAATAAATGGGTACATTTTACATTTTAATGGATACATACAATCAGTAAAGGGGTACGCAAGACTTTCAGCTACTGTTGATGAACAATACACGCGTACCCCTTTAAACSTTCAATGTACCCCGGATTCAAATACAAGTATATACATAGATTAAATCGTGACCGTCCATCTCAAAATCCTACGGTCAAGATTAAAAGTTTTTAGTTTTCACCTAAGGTTTGTGTTTTCACATGATCCTATTCCTGTATATATATATATATACACACACACACATTGACATGTGATTGTGTTTGTGTTGTAATGAACATATATATATGCCTCTATTAATTCACATGACATCTAGACATGAGTTCATGTGTGATGTGCTGTTGTGTCTTGATTGCTTATGACGTGGTGGACATGTGTCCTTAAAGTGTGATACTTGGGAGGTTGGACTATGGTCCTTAACTGTGACACATGTCGCGTGTTCGATTGATGACCTGAAGGATATGTTTCCTTATTGTGTGACAGCCTAGTGGGGGGTTGGTTGTGGTCCTTAACTGTGACACACGCCATGTGATCGGTGTTGTATGGTGGATATGTTTCCTTAATGTGTGAAAGCCTGYTGAGGTTGGAAATTATTTCTTAACTGTGACATACGCCATATGTGTGATTTTGATAAGCTAAGTTGTGCTTTTAAAGTATGACAAACTAGTTATGGTTAGATAATTGATCCTTAACTATGATACGCCATGTGTGATCAATTGGATGGTGAGCTTAGCTCATAAAGTTAGAACAGCTTGGGGAGGTTGGACTTAATCCTCAATTGTTGAACGCCATCGGAATTTTATACATCTAAAAAAATAGTCATGTGAGATCTTGTTGATGTATACCATCTCGATGTGTATTTTTCAAATATATACAGTAGCTTTTTTAATAATTTTTTATACGCACAATTCAATATATTTTAATTTAAAGTTGCATCTTGAAAATTGATATGAAAAAACAAAAAAAAACAAATATAGCAACTAATAAAAATTGGAGAGACTAATAAAAATTAGGGAGACTATAAGAAAAGACACGAAGAAGAAAATGTTGGAAAAATGGCATTAAGGCCATATTATATTCCTACTTGTAACTTTCTCTTGGGATTTTCTTTTGCTGATTATGGACAAAACATGTAAGAAATCTTTTTATGAGTTTATTAACAGACATTAATGTTTATTAAYATGGTATTTATGAGCTAGAGAAATATTCCATCCACATTGATTTTTAGATGTTACAAGTTAATGAATTTGTAACGGTTGATTATTATTGTGATTGAATATATACTTGTAATCTTTCCTATATAATGGCGTTTGTCTATTATAAAGAGAGAGATATTCCTACACACTATGCCATTCTAATAATTCAATTCTATATGTCTCTAAAGTCCTAGAGCAAGGGCTTGTGTGTCTCCAATCCTCTACACTAAAGTAGCATGAGTATGTAATAGAGTGATGTTAACCTTTGGGAACTGGAATCGACTATAACTTTTTATACCTTGGACGGACCGAATCTAAGTTTTGTTAAAAAGCAATGTATTTTAGTAATCAATTACATCATAATACCAATTTCATCTTTAATTCTCCCCTAAGTGACATTCTCTCTCAATCGGCACATTTTACGCATTTTTATCCGTATGCCTTGATATATGTCAAGATTTCCCTACAGAAATAAATAAAAAGAAAGAAGGTGAAATACCTGAAGTGGATGGCTAAAATGAAAGTGAAAGCAGGGAATGAGAATTGCTCATTGCTGAAGCAAGAGAGGCGAAGATCTTCAATTCTTTGTTGCCAAACAGCAGAACATATCGCCCTGTTAAACAGTCAACATCCCAGCTATAAAGTTACTAGATTGTTTGCAGCGTGATTGCGTGCTTGTATGTAAATTTCAAAAATGTTTTAAACATGAAAAATTTCAATAGTGAGAAATTCATTTTTAGCATTTTTTTCAAATTTTTGGATATTTGAGTTAATTTTCTAAGTTTCTTTGCCTAATTCATTAGCTCATTTATTTCCAAAAAAATATATTATTAGGAACTTACTTTTATGCGTTTTTGCAACGCGATACAGGTGCTTTGTTAGTAAATTTTCAAAAATGTTTAAGTAATATGAAAATTTGCAAGTTAGCGAATTTTTAGCAATTGTTTTTCAAGTTTTTTATATTTGGATTAATCTTCATTTTCTTGTTAATTAATTAGCTCATTTATCTTAAAAAAAGAATTAAAATTATTAGTACTACTTTTATGTAGTGGTGTTTTGAAATTTTTAGGTGGATATCACCTTTTTTTCCATATTAAGAAAGGGTCAATTGTATTTGGTCAATTTAGTATTAATTGACATAATTTATGCATATAAATTTTAATTGTTTTTAGTGAAAAACTTTGCATGTACTTTAATTATTACCTTCATTAAATGGTAATAATGTATTTTGAGAGGGCGGACACCACTTGCCTCCCCTTCTATTATATATAGAGTATACGAGCAATAAGGTGTTTGCCTTTAAAAAAAAATTACTTCGTAAAATTATTTCGCTTGATATAATCCGTCAAACCCCACTGTTTATCTTACATTTGACACTTTGACTCCCAATTACGTTGGGCACATAATATTAATTTTCGTGCCATAAGAAATTATAACTGTGATTAAAAATTACAATACTACGCGGTCCATTTCTTAACAATTGCGCCTAAATATTCTTTTTAACGAAATTGTTACACACTAATTGTCTCTACACTTTTTGGTTTTTTTTCAATTTTGAAATGAAAACCCAATTAAAATATTATTTTTTTTCTCTGTTTACCTGTGGAGATCACAGATTAACTATACTAGTTTTCTAAATATATTTAATCTATTTTTATTCATTAATTATAACTTCAAAGTTAGATTATTGATGATTAAACTGAAACATTTGAACTTATTATTATTATTAATGATAAAATAAAAACTGAGATGAACAATGAATTAAAATAATTTAAACTATAGGATTTTAAGTTAACTAATTGAATTCGAAAAATAAGCCGAATAACAGAGCACTTATTATCATGGCAAAAACTAAAAAGCAACTTGCCGAGTGTGTGACTATTTCAACTGTAGCAGACCATTATTATGATACATCTGTCCCATTCTTGATTTCACTCTCACAAATGTCCAAAAAAATCCTTGCAAAATATGCTTTTGTTCCACGCATTCCATTGCTTGACAAGTCACTACATCAAGCTCCCTCAAAAGCCTTCAACCACTCCCACCACATTGGTCTCTTCAACTAGAAACGCTAACTACTGACTGTAGTCGCTGCCATCCCATTTTCCCACAACCGAATATAACACACTGAATGTAGTTGAGTAAAAACACAGAAAAATAAGTCGTACTTGTTATAGGTTGTATAAGCAATCCACGGAGTATACACGTATAAAAAGCTAAAATATACGAATACATAAATTTTTTTAGAGAATCACAGGTATGGGAGATGAGTATGAGAGATCAGATCTCGAAATCTATTAAAATCGGAATACAAGATTTAATCATTTGAGCTATTCTACACTCTCAACAACAAGAAATAACTTCCTTCCGTTTTTTTTTAGTTGGCCCAGTTGGACTTTTGCACTATTCACAGGAGGGACTTTTAACCAAAGTTTTGTGCTTTAACAAACGTAATGAAAAAATATAGTCAATATGGGAATCATAGCCTCGTTAGCCTCGATTCGTCTCGTTAAATAGGATAATATTAAGATCTAGTTTTTTATAAATTTTTCATTAATCAATTAAGTTATTAACAGCAAAAGTTGTGTCTCGGCAATGTGTTTTGTTGACTGGGCATCTAAAAAAAACCGAGGAAAAGTAATATTCATCATTTTTTACATTAACTAAGCATATTTGTCTTAAAATTAACAATACACTTTGTTACCATTTAAAGTAATGTATCTTCCTCCATATCGCTAAAAACGCACAAATTTCAAATTTAGGAGAAATATCACACATAAAACGCCAACAAACTTTTTTTCCCGTATTTAGTAAGTTTATGCATAAATATAAATGTCTATTTACCCTTACAAAATTATTTAACACACAATTAAAAAACTATCTTAATCAACATTATTCAACATACAATTTACATTAATTTAAATACTTAAAGCTTAAAATATCGCATAAATGACAACTCACTCTTACCGCTTAACACACCCGGCACAACCACAGCCACCACTACCACCACTGACCATATTTCCAACTAACACCAACAACCCCTGATCGAGAGCCGGCAGACCTCGCGCACCCGGCACGCCTCCCAACATACCCAATTGAACAGCCGCGATATCGCCACCGAGGATACGACACACCCCAATCGAGAAGATGGGAACCCCTTATCTGTGGTTCGTTGAACCTATTCGGTGGGTGTTCGATAACAAAAACTGGAAAAATCAAACAATTTTTGGCACTCGAACGGAAATCTGGGCAATTGCAACCATGTCGAACGAAATCTTGATAATTTCTGGGCAGCTCGAACGAAATCTGGGCAAGTTCGCCAATTGAATCGGAGTTCGTCGAATTGAATTGAAGGTCCTTCTTCCCCAATTCTCGAACCCTAGGTGGTTCAATTGGGGTTRGATTTGGGTTCGCGGTGGTTCGAAAGACGCGCAGGTGGGTCGCCTAGGTGGGTCGCACAAGTTGGTTTGGTGGTGGGGGTGGTTCGTGGGCGGTTTGAAGTGGTGGTTGGTGGTGGGGGTGGTTCGTGGGTTCGGTACGGTTTGAAGTGGTGGTTGGTGGTTCAGATTCAATAAGTAGTYTTGGGTTGTGGTTGGGCTTGATGGTGGTGGTTCTTCCTTCCCCATCATTACCTTAATTACCTTTTTTAATCAAGCCTTTAAACTTATTTAGGAAGTTTTGCCTAGGAGTCCGCAACATTGAGTTTGTTGCGTTTTTAGCGATACAGAGGAAGTATTTATGTCTTATATGTAGTGTTAAGAGCTGCATTTAGCATAATCTTTTTTTTTTTTTTTTTGTACTACGAGGAGTTCCCATCGTCTTTGACAAGTGGACTTATCTCCCGCGAAAGTTTCCATGGATACCTCGATGGACAACATTTCTCACAACTAGAATTTTTTCCATTCTCAAAACTCGAACCTGAAACCTTGTTTAAGGAGTTTGAGACTCCTAATCACTCAAGTACTAATGTAATACAATACACAATTTAAATATCTTGTACGTTCAAATACTCAATTGCTGCAAATAACATTTAAGAAAGTGGAGGGAATATAAATTTCTTAAAGACTCACTCCGTGTAATGGCCCACTAAACACAAATACATTATTTACATAATGATATTGTTAACGGGTAATAGGTCTATTATGATCCCGGGACCATATAATGATATTGCTAATAGGTAATAGGTCTATTATGATTTCGGGACCATGTTCCTGGTCCCGAGCAAATGTTCATTTCCGAAAATACAAGTGTGCATTTTCAGATATGAACATTTTACAAGTTGAGATGAACATTTCTAGTTTCGGAAATGAACATTTGCCCAGGACCATGATGAGGACCATGGTTCCGGGATCATAGTAGAATTTGCAGCTAACGGGTGTGTGAAATGTTAGATAAGAACTTAATATATTTCCTAAAATGATATAAATTTTAAAATGTATGTCGAAATTACACGTTCGACAGCGCTCGTTAGCTTTTACTTTAACATAAAAATAATTTTATTAACCGGCAACTCAATTTGATCACTGTGATCCAAACCTCTTCAATACTTAATTTTAATCATTAATAACTCAATTTGTATACTACTTGTAAAAAATGTTGTATTAATCACCAAGACATTAGTGCAAGTAATTTTATGTAGACGGTAGCATAAAAATAAAAAAAAATTAGTGAAGTCAAAGGATGCGTAAGTAACATACCCCAATAATCCAAGGCAGAAAATTTTGCCAATAATTCTGGAATTCAAATGCGGAATAACTATTTTTCTGCACAAAGCATCAATTTGAGTGTTTAAAAAATCATCCAAAACTGAATCAAAATAAGAAATAAAGAAAAAATGGAATTGGATGAAGAAAGAATCTGTCTCTTATACACATCTCAAGTTGAGATGAACATTTCTAGTTTCGGAAATGAACATTTGCCCAGGACCATGATGAGGACCATAGTTCCGGGATCATAGTAGAATTTGCAGCTAACGGGTGTGTGGAATGTTAGATAAAAAGTTAATATATTTCCTAAAATGATATAAATTTTAAAATGTATGTCGAAATTACACGTCCGACAGCGCTGGTTAGCTTTTACTTTAACATAAAAATAATTTTATTAACCGGCAACTCAATTTGATCACTGTGATCCAAACCTCTTCAATACTTAATTTTAATCATTAATAACTCAATTTGTATACTACTTGTAAAAAATGTTGTATTAATCACCAAGACATTAGTGCAAGTAATTTTATGTAGACGGTAGCATAAAAAAAAATAGTGAAGTCAAAGGATGCGTAAGTAACATACCCCAATAATCCAAGGCAGAAAATTTTGCCAATAATTCTGGAATTCAAATGCGGAATAACTATTTTTCTGCACAAAGCATCAATTTGAGTGTTTAAAAAATCATCCAAAACTGAATCAAAATAAGAAATAAAGAGAAAATGGAATTGGATGAAGAAAGAATAAATACCTGTGCAAAAACAGAGAAGAAGGCAGAAGAAGAAAGGCTGTCTCTTATACACATCTAGATGTGTATAAGAGACAGGTGGTGGGGGTGGTTCGTGGGTTCGGTACGGTTTGAAGTGGTGGTTGGTGGTTCAAATTCAATAAGTGGTGTTGGGTTGTGGTTGGGCTTGATGGTGGTGGTTCTTCCTTCCCCATCATTACCTTAATTACCTTTTTTAATCAAGCCTTTAAACTTATTTAGGAAGTTTTGCCTAGGAGTCCGCAACATTGAGTTTGTTGCGTTTTTAGCGATACAGAGGAAGTATTTATGTCTTATATGTAGTGTTAAGAGCTGCATTTAGCATAATCTTTTTTTTTTTTTTGTACTACGAGGAGTTCCCACCGTCTTTGACAAATGGACTTATCTCCCGCGAAAGTTTCCATGGATACCTCGATGGACAACATTTCTCACAACTAGAATTTTTTCCATTCTCAAAACTCGAACCTGAAACCTTGTTTAAGGAGTTTGACACTCCTAATCACTCAAGTACTAATGTAATACAATACACAATTTAAATATCTTGTACGTTCAAATACTCAATTGCTGCAAATAACATTTAAGAAAGTGGAGGGAATATAAATTTCTTAAAGACTCACTCCGTGTAATGGCCCACTAAACACAAATACATTATTTACATAATGATATTGCTAACGGGTAATAGGTCTATTATGATCTCGGGACCATATAATGATATTGCTAATAGGTAATAGGTCTATTATGATTTCGGGACCATGTTCCTGGTCCCGAGCAAATGTTCATTTCCGAAAATAGAAATGTTCATTTACGAAAATACAAGTGTGCATTTTCAGATATGAACATTTTACAAGTTGAGATGAACATTTCTAGTTTCGGAAATGAACATTTGCCCAGGACCATGATGAGGACCATGATTCCGGGATCATAGTAGAATTTGCAGCTAACGGGTGTGTGGAATGTTAGATAAGAACTTAATATATTTCCTAAAATGATATAAATTTTAAAATGTATGTCGAAATTACACGTCCGACAGCGCTCGTTAGCTTTTACTTTAACATAAAAATAATTTTATTAACCGGCAACACAATTTGATCACTGTGATCCAAACCTCTTCAATACTTAATTTTAATCATTAATAACTCAATTTGTATACTACTTGTAAAAAATGTTGTATTAATCACCAAGACATTAGTGCAAGTAATTTTATGTAGACGGTAGCATAAAAATAAAAAAAAATTAGTGAAGTCAAAGGATGCGTAAGTAACATACCCCAATAATCCAAGGCAGAAAATTTTGCCAATAATTCTGGAATTCAAATGCGGAATAACTATTTTTCTGCACAAAGCATCAATTTGAGTGTTTAAAAAATCATCCAAAACTGAATCAAAATAAGAAATAAAGAYAAAATGGAATTGGATGAAGAAAGAATAAATACCTGTGCAAAAACAGAGAAGAAGGCAGAAGAAGAATGGCAGAAATAACATAAGAATAGACAACGAAAACATGGTAACTCATCCCTTTTGCAGTTGCAGCTTTGAACAGAGTATTCACCCCAACATTCGCAACTTCAAGAACTACCATCGCAATAAATGGAATTACTTCTTTGTACAATATACTGTCTGCCATCTTTACACAAAAATTTAGGGGAAATATAAAGAATTTGATGTGTTATTCGGAATTCTATTTGTGATTCTGAGATTTTTCTTCACAGTGGTAAACTGGTAATGGTAGTGGATTTTACAAGGTGATGGAGTCGAATAAACTAACTCCCTTTTTTTTTAATACGTATTATTTTCTATTATTGGTAGGTGGGACACTTGGATAGTGACCTCAGGTTTATTATTAATTTTTGGACTCAAGATTCAACAACTAATTATTGTTCTTAGAAAGTTTTGTGAGACAAATCCATATTTGACACTTGAAGCTTAGAGCATTTACATTGGTGAGAAAATTTTTCCTCAAAATGCAAAAATTGTGCAAAYTTGTGAAATTGGAGCTCCACAATAGTGAGGTTAATTTCCTAAAAAAGAGGAAGACAAAATTTGCTGGGAGAACGAGGAAGTGGAAGAATGCACAGTAATATGCGGGCCCCACCACTCTAACTGTCGAAATTAATTTTTTTTGCTTTCTCACTTCCCAAAACGACGTGTTTTAGGGAAGGACTCAGTTGACCCGCACCCAAAACGCGTCGTTTTGGAGTTGTTGTCAAATCTGTTGTTCAATAAAAACAGGTAAGGCAAAATGTTTTTCTCTGTCACAACTTGACCCTAGTCGATTGAGTAGGCCTCGAAAGTCGATGTGCCCAGTCGTTCGAACACTTGATCAATGGCTCGCGTGCTACCGTCACCATAGTCGCTAGCTTCAATGGTGGTCGATCCTTCTATTCTGACGTAAAACATCTGGCTCTATAGTTTGGAGATTCCCTCCACGATCATGTGTTGTAGAATTATACAGTTCATTTAGGTTCACGCAAATGTCTCTGTGTGCAAGACGGTGCCATATTATTGCAAAACCGAGCTGAGAACTCCAAAGCCCGTTCAACGTCTTACGAGCGGCAGTTTGATTTTCTGCGAACCACTTTCCTTCCTTACCTGGGAGTATCCGTTTATACCGATTAAATGTAGCCAGTTCGTATTTTCCCAAATTCCGTAATAGTTAGTCGTCAGTGTAAGTGTGGTTATGACCTCAAAAGTGGTAGGGTGCAAACTCTTGCACTCTCATCGAACACAGGATCTTATAAGGGGAATTAATCGTTAGGGAGCCAGCAGTTCCAAGAAAAGCATGTCAAAATCCATAATCTGATCAGCAACCGCCTCTAGAATGAGTTTGGGCAGTGCGAGATCGAACCATCAATTGCTTTCGCACGCCGCTGGACAGTTTCCATGTCCTAATGCATGCAATATCACTTGCCATCTGCCTGAAACCTCGTGTATCATTTTGGCTTATAGAATTCGTTGAAATTCTTGAGCGAGTAGGCCTTTCAAAAGTAGTTCATTTCCCAAAGTTTGAAAGACCCTTGAAAAGTGACACTAATGAATTTTGTGTCGTAGCATCACGGTACGTCATCTCCGACCATCTGCTGCAACAACCATTACGCCAACATCCTTATGCCGCGGGACGGTTGGCACTTGTCGCAACGGCGTAAGAACGAGCCCTAGGCAGACATCAGGAACGCTTGTTAAATCTCACTTCGGACACTATCCCTTGATTCACAGAACAATGGCCTTTGCATTCGAATTATCTGCGACGAATTGGTGTTCGATATAACACCAATTCTCGCAAAGTAAGTCATGAAACAACTGCTCATTGCCTACTTCCTATTTCTTCACTTCTTCTCTTTGGCCATTATTTTGGTTTTGTGTTATGTTGTTGTGTGGTGTGTGGGTTTGAAATGAGATATTGTCGTCTGTACTAGTTCTTCAAATTTCATTGTTTTAAATCTTTGACAACCCGATGAACTAGCTTGAGGGAAGAGCTTAATTTGGAAATTGTATACATGTTAAAGGGTTGGAAAAGATGGGGGTAAACTTGTTTATTGTTAAGCAATATATTTGTGCCCTAGTATCTGTGTCACTAGTTTCCAATGTTTGTAAAACATGTGTGGCGTATTTAATAAGTTAAAGGTGAAGACCTAAAGAGAAATTATTCAGGAACTTTATTGATGGATTATCAAAAATAATGTGCTTTTCAGAAAATGATTGAACCCTTTTCAGGAAAGTGACCCTTTATCAGAATATTTATGATTTAAATATTACATGTTTCAATAAAGTAGTGATTACTATGCATTCATTATATAAGATCTTTCAAAGAAAATGTAGCTTTCACAGAATAATTCAGAAAGCAAATTGATGCTTTTCGAATTTAGAGCTTCAGAATTAAAAGCACTGTATTTTCCAGAAAGCAATTTTGCTTTCTCAAGAATTTGATGGTTCATTACAATTATCTTGTGCTATGTGACCAAATGAGCTTTAGCGAACACTATTGATGTTTTCGCAGAAGATTTCGCAGAAGAATAGATAATGACATAATTGTAAGAATTGGCATCGTAAGATGTTTCCAGCAATTTACTGAAAAGCTTTGACAACAACCAACTTATTCAAAACTAAAACAACATACAAGAAAATAAAAAAATTACAAAATACACAAATATTCTAAGTACCAACTAAGCAACAAACCAAACTAAAAGTTCATAATCTACCATTCACACTACACAAACACTTTAAAAACATTACCGGAAAACCTTAACACATCATTTAAAAAGTCTTATTGTTGTTGCCATTGCCATAATGGGAACATTAAACCAACTCATTCCCCGTACACATTCTCCATAGTTGTCCTTGTACGCCACTCACCATGTCTAGAGGAGTTCCCTTGACAATCAAGAGCTGTAGCGCGCACTTTTTCTTTCCATTATCCATCCGATCGCGCTCACCCTCTAAAGGGCCTCGCCGCGCTCTTAGGCCTCCCATATCACCTGTGCTTCCATTTCCTTTTGAAGTTGGAGATTTCTACCTCTCTCTCAGCTGGTCAATTTTGACCGTTGCTCAAGGTTTAACTTCATCTGTTCCACCATACCCATCCTCGTTTCAACGTGCTTTGCCCTTTCACGCTTAGGCTTCGCTTCTTAACACCCTCAGGGCGGTATTCCTCCTGATGAGTAGTCAGCCGCAGCACTCACCTTCAAACACAGCCTCAGTCTGACCTCGTCCCAACTTCCCCAACACCTTTTCCATCCTTCCTATTCAAACAGCCAAAGCGACCTATCCTTCTTTTTGACAATTGCCCCAGTCGCAATTAGTCCCATACTTGGGTTCATCTTACGATCCCAGCATGTTGAAGTAGAATATGTGGCTTTGGCTTAGAGTCATTGGAACAAGCGCAATTCCTTTGGTGACGATCAGGCCTTCATTTCCACCGCTAATCCACTCTTTCCAGCCTCGTCCCATGCAGCTCCCATTGAACAAATTCGTTGGCAATTCCTTTCTCTAATGCATCCAAACTACTAGTTCATTCTTCTTGGAGGGATGGGACCATAGGATCCCTTCCGCCCAATTCCAAGCACGAACACTTCCTCAGAAATCGGCTGCCTTGGTTTTCTGTCCCCCACCATAGAATCTTATATGTTGCATGTTACCAGCGCCAAGGAGGGTGATCCTTTCCGCGAAGACCCTACGTAGTGCCTTTGCAGGGGTTTCGGTCTTTCGTTAAGCCGGGCGGTGTTGCATTAATGGCGCGAAGGCTATTGCGGTTTGTCCGAACAGTGTCATCAGCCTCTCATGATGGGTACTCCCTTCGAACACATGATGAGATTATGTTGGGATCTAGGGACGGTGACGGTGTTGGCGGGCAGCCGTATCCCTCTCGTGCAAGAAAGCTGCTTGAAATTTAGGTTGTGGGTCGAAAAGATTCCATCATTGAATTTCACTTAAACTAAAGGTATATGTGCGAAAGTAGGATCCATTTGTCATGATACAATTAAATAAGTATACAATAATACAACAATATTCAATTTAAATCAACAATGGCATACAATAACACACAATTTAAAATTTATGTTGAGAAAACAATAAAAATTCACAATATGTCCAAGTGTTAGTAGAGTTTGTAACATGAAGGATTTTATTACACAATTCAATTATTGCATACTAGGGATGTTAACAATAACTAAAAATAATTAATTGCAATTCAACAACATAAAACATATAACCTTTGCAACATAAAAATTTTCAATATTTTGTATAATTCAGAAATTCAACTTCAAAAAATGTAACAAATTGTAATAAATCTTTAACAAAACAAATACAACAACCAACAATTTCTACAAATTAAGACATACGATTATGGACACCTATCAATTAACAATAGATAGATATTACAAATAATTATATTAATTCAGAACAAAAATATTAAGTAAGTGAGCTTACCTGAAAATGAGGATTTATGTAGGAAAATAAGTGGGATGAGACATTAATCTTTCTGATTTTCAGCTGTGTGCAATATAGGCAATGGGGTGTCATTTAAAGAGAGGAAAAATATCGTTGATAATTTTTATATCAGGGAGAATTGGGCTAATGAGTAAGTCGTTGTATTCATCCAAAAAGCGTTGGTTTGATGCTTCCAGCGGCAGTCCTGAACGTGCACACGGGCATGAGCCATTCGCCTGCCTGAGCACCAGTTCACTACTCTCTGCCATTTTTTGCTCTTCGACAC
>SNQN01010271.1:0-18424 GCA_008642245.1 Bassia scoparia
AGATGTTCCTTAATTTAGTCCGATTGTTGATTGGGCTCATCATTTGGATAGCTCCTGCTCAAAATATGTCCATCTGTGTTCCCTTAGCTTAAGAACTCCACATCTATAATATTCGGGCTCATTGAACTATTTATGTGTTATAAGCCAAAACGATCATTATAGTTTCGGAATAAATATAAGATTTTGACAGAAAAAGGCAACAGCCAGGCCCCGCATTATCCGTAGATGGCAGAGAATGAGGTTATATACACCCCTTACGAGTCACATTTTTGGAGGCGACACGCATACGAAAACTCGGACTTTTTTCAATTGTGTTGGTTTGTGGGAGACGCGAGCCAAGGTCAATGGATTACGAAAGAGGGTATCTCTCGTGAGTTGCGCCCTCAGGAATTTCCGTCACCCGATATCACTCTAAGCTGTTGGACGCTGTCTAAGCGACTAGTTTCATTCTTTGGACTGACTAGGGATTCAGGACTGAGTAACTAAGCTGAAATACTTTAATAGATATTAAATTTACCAAAAAAAGAGGGTCTTAACCAAATACCTGATGGCTATTAATATCATTTTCCGTCATCTCAAATAATGGGAGATTTAGTCATAATGCATCTTAAGGGCAATTCTAGAGAATCATATATCTGTCAAACATTGATTTGCAGTTGGATATTTCAAACTAAATTGTCAGGCACTGGAAGTGGATATAAATGTGTATGACTCTAAGCTTCATTTTCTCCACACCTGGTGGTGAAAGTTGCCTGTAATATTGGCATCAAGCAATAGAGGTCAATAGTTCAATTTACTAGATAAAGACCAGTATAGCATTGTGTTTGGACTTGCCGCAAAGAAACCAGGAAATTCTTGATTTCTCACATGTAAGAACGTAGCGTACAACTTTCGTCATTCCGCTTTTCTTGCCTGTAATAACAGTGAGACTGTTGTTTGTTGGTTCTAATTAATCGAATGTCGTTGGCTTCTGTTTTCTCCTTTATCTTATAGAATCTGAGTCTATAACATCTGTCATGTAAGTTCCATACTTACCTTCTAAAGTCATCTCCACCTCGGGCGTAACCACCTATTTCATGTAGCATGCCCCATACTGGCGCCGGCCTTGCATAGGTCGTGCTAGACCTTTGCTGATTTCATTCTGGTTGGATTGTCCCAGCAAAGAGACCCTATGCTATTCTACGGGCGTAGCATCCAGACCACCATAGCGTATGGACCCAGCTTTTGTAGTTAGTAGGGTCTTCACAATAGTACAGAATGGTCATGGTACAATGAGATCTGTCCCTGAGACATAAGAAGGCATAGTTCGCATTTCCTATTTACTCAGATAGGGGGGCAAATATTGTCGCGCATCGGCTTCATGCAAGCCGTCCCCAGATGTATCAGACGGCAGTTCTAACTAGGGGTTCCATGCGTTAAGGTTTTTAGCTGGTGGCTGATTGCGAGGTGGTGTGTGTGTTGATTCGGGTGGTTCTGGTGTGTGCGGTGGTACTAGGGTAATGGTGACTCTCTTCTGTTAATTGGTTATGTAGGTCGAGGTCGCTCTTGGGTGGTGGTTGTTGGTGTTGGGTGAGGTGGTGTTGGGTGGTTAGGGAGGAGGCGATCATTCAATTGGCAGGAAAGGGACGTGTTGGGAAAACGTTACCTCAACGAAAGTGGACTTTGATTCTACGTAAAAGTGGGACCTCTCGATAAAGATAAGTTTTGATCACTCTCAACTTCAGAGCGAGCAACGTGAAATTTGACTGTATAGCAATCATGCCAGGAGACCTCTGGGTCCACCGGAGGTGAATTTGTCCCGTCCACAAAATTCGCAGTCGTAATTCACATATTTCACTTGAGAGACCGTCTGAGACATCAGCTCTTCGTAGTATATATTTCTGCAGGTAATTACCATTCATGACACAAATGTGTGTCTTCTATTGGCCTCTTCTCACAGACTATCACTTCATAGTACTTAGTCACTCATATTTAAGACAGCGGCTATTTATTAATAGAGCATGCATTGCGTATCTTCGTACGTTTAATTTTTCTTCGCATCACATCTTACTGCTATTCAATCTCTCATTAGTAACCGCCAACGGGCGTCACCGTCGCCCGGACTATGTTGGGCGATCTATGGCCCCATAGCGCAAAGTTTGTCTCCTTCCATCAATCAAATTCGTTGGCGACACCATTCCATAGAAAGGGATGTTTTCTCATCACTAATGTAATCAACTTTTGAATTAAATTGTAAAACCATAGTTGTCAATTAGGAGTAATTGCACTTTTTATCTGGTATGCTCCATGTGTGCAAGATATGTGCTATGACAGCCTGTTGAATTTCACCATACGATTACGATCAACAAATAACATTTATAGATCCACGACAATCACTTTCTGCACGTTCAGTACCATAAACACGCTATCAATCACACTCAACCAGATTTACGACATACATACCGAACGTCGTATGTGATAGAGATATCGAAGCTACTCCTATTACAGGCAATGGAAACTGTTGGGAAAGATACGCGAATTGTGGTGGAGCGCTCATATTCCGCGTCGCATCTCTAAAGCTTTTCGGGGTGCAACAACACCCGCACAGAAATTACCATGCTCCATCACGATATCATCATCCGTGATCTAGTATGTACGGTTCTAACTGCGCCTGTATTAGACGAAATTCCTCCGTACTACATGTTCAGATACATGGCATAGGGATTTCAATTGTGTGCTGATTAACTCGGAATTGATTGTCTTGATAGTCAAAATTGTTTATTTATTCGGATATTATTTTTGTACTATACGGACTTCTCACCGTTTAAAGCTTCATGAATCTTCTAAATACCATAATCCGGTGACTAGCATAATGAATAGCGTTCAGATACATGCGATAACGCATTGAACTTTCGATTTTTTTTTATTGTGTCGGCGTGCTCTCGCGTGTTGAATCGGATAGGATGGGCATAAGGTTAAGAGAAAGCCAAATTTAGGAAACTTTGAATAAAATCTAAGATATCTATTTGAGTATTTGTAAATAAAGCGGATGGACGGTGTTCTTCACCCGTGTCGATAGCCAACAAGCCTGGGTTTGGATTATTCTCATGTAGATAAAGTCTCCTTCGCGTTCAGAACCGATAACTTGCGACTCATTTTTTTGGTACGCCACCACACAACTACCTTTGAACTCTCTTGCGCGTGTCACCCGCATCAGTATTATGTGATGAACCTGGTAAAAAATTTCGGCAATTTCTTGCTTCAAAATCTCAAATTTTTCCGGATTTTGCCAAATATTGGTCCACGAGTAAACGGATAGGCCATCGGCGTCGGATTATCTGAAATAGGTCGTGAGTATATATCTGGGCCAGTTTGTTCAATTTAGATGGTCCGTTAACTTTTGGGGGTTTGATCTTTTTTCGGGCTCTATTGATGTATTAGACGCAGCTTCTTAATTTTTCGAGCTTAACATTTTGGGATTTTGGGGTGATGAAGGATTGGTGGGCCAGTGGGCGTGCGGTGCGAGGCTTAGTGGGCAGGAGTTTTGATTCCGGAGAGGAGAGTGCGCAGAATATTCCCTTTGGGTTAAGTGGTAGCAATAAGAGAGAACGCGAGTAAATATCAGAACGGCATTGGAAATTTTGACTATTTGTTGAGTATGGTGGATCCAAAGTTTTGGTGAAGCCACGCAAGAAGAGAATAAAGGCTAGAGACGTGGTTTTTCGACTAATTGTTTAATACTTGTATTACAGTTTTGGAATTGAGGACACATTGAGGAAAAAAATGAATTATGGATTATTAGCGAGATGAATTGAACATGCTCGAGGGAATTTCTACATCATCTGACGCGTAGGTTTCGACAATACGTATTCACCAGGTTCCATTTCGGCTGTATCATTTTTTCGGGTTAACTAAGGGGAACAAAAGGTAGTTGTCTCATGTCTTTTTTAATTCAAATTCCACTTTGGTTTTAAGTGATTTTCATATTAAAAGTCCCCCCGGTTGTATGATGGTGCTGGCATTTGGCCTGAACCCAACAAAAGGATAAACGCTTTACCTAGGAGACCTAAAAATAACCAAAATATCTTGCAGGATACCCATACTCATATTTTTTAAATCTTTATTCAGTAGAACGGAATGACCCATTAATTGGTTTTCTTTACTTATATAATAAATTATCGCGTGTCAACCGGGCAACCAGAATTCCATTCAACTCTCCAATATGTGTTTCCGAAAATTGTCCTTGAGAACCTAACTAGAGAATTAATTTCCATGAATTACAATTTCCACGGTAAATTTACGAAAACCAAAGGAGCCTTATCTACTATCATAAAGATTTGATGTACATACTAAATGATTTAATACATAGGTCACTTTCATTACAGTCAGAAATAAGATCATCATTGTATTTCAGTTTGGGTCGGAGATGAGGTAAAAATTCAGGATATCTGAAGTTCTAATCTTGCTAACCACCTTTTTCTTCATATGTTCTTCAATGTAATTCTCTGGGCAATAACTCAGACTAGATTTCGAGTTTGATGCGTATAATTTATAATATTCTTAGCATAGCTTAAACACATCGTATTTTCCGAGCAGCCATAACCGAAAACGAAACAATACGTTCAAAGTAATAGAAGTCTTCTATCATTTCAAGTATGATAGCCATTTTGCTTAGCTATCGGCGACTTAGTTACACACGTGTATTTTCAGGGAAACCAGAGAAAAATAAATAATTCATGGAAAAACGTCGGTTTGGTTATAGAACATAATCATTAGGCGAAAGCACAAAATAAGCTTATATTTAAAGTAGTATCAAGATGACGAAGGCAGATCTTTCGACAAAGGGTGAGCTTTTGTCGTAGGAATAAAGGTTTGAAATACTTATGATTCGACATAAATGTTAACATCAACTCTATATCCTTAATAAGTATGTGCTCTAACCACAGATTCTATATACATATTCTTGCAAGCAAGCTAGATATACTAAATTTGTAGACAAGTTTCTAACGAGCAAGCTTGTTTTCGCAGTAAAAGTTGAAACAGTCACAGGACTCTTGCCCATATAAGATTCTTCCTTTTTTTTCAAATTTCGCAGCCAACTTGATGGTACATCAGGTTTTTCTATTTTAATTTATACAGCTCATTATTAATCTGTTACATTGGTTATTAATCAAGTTAATAATTATACAGCCAGCTCAGCATTTCACGCATCATGAATGCATGGAACGATTGGACAGGTCATAAAAATTGGGAATAAGTTTCATGTTGGGCAATGACTAATCATTTCAAATGATTTGCATGATTGATAATGCATTAATGATGTTTCGAATATACCGAGTAACGCTTGATCAATGGAAAGACAACTAGACAAAGTGGCAAGTGTTTAGCATGGTAGAGTGGAAATTAAGTACTACTGCGACTCCGTGAAGGTAAAAACTTGCAAGACATTTGACTTTTAACCGCATTTTGAGGAAGGGATTTAATAGTAAACTCGAAATTAACCAAAATAAATTTTGCACAATAAACTTAACAACTATTGCTTCATTGTGTTAAAATTATTTTTGACGCTATTTTTTTCGTTTTCATTGTTAATCTCTTCCTAAAAATGTGTACACAAGTCAACTGTTGCAGTTTTCGTTAGGAGGGAGTATTATAATTATAGGTGGTGCAGCAAAACCTCAAGTAGGAAAGGCAAATACCCAAAGTTTAGGCTCAAAAGAATTCACACATCACCTTTTTTTCTGACAGCCAGACAATGTGATACTAATCATTGTATAGCAAAAAAGAACTCTCACATGCAATGATTATCAGGTGGATTTAAAAGTGACATAACTGAGGGGTTTCTTTCAGAGAATTTTCACTTAGTATTTGTAGTTGGAATTCTCAATTACCTCTCTCGTAAGTTGTATGAGCACTTGAGCGCCTTGAGGTTTAATTTTGTTGCGTAATATGCTCGACTCATCTCCCCACATTCTTCAGCACGAGATATTGAGAATTGATTGCATACACATTGAGTTATCCCGTCATTACATTTATGTGTCCTATGCTTATTTAATACCCAAGGGGTTATCCGTAAATAATATAATAAAATCTTGTGAACTTTAAATTTATAACATTACAACATCATGGACCCTTATAAAATACGGGCAAATACTTTTGCAACATTTCATATTATTGATTAAATTCCTACAGCACTCTATTCTTGTCTACTATTCATGTGAGCAGGAGATGGAATGGCAAAAAACACTCAATAAAGATAGGTCATGAACGTAATGTATAATACATCATAAAGCATATTATGATGTAACATGACAGTAGTGGCACTAGTTGTTACAAGAGCGGCCCAACATAGGCGTTGTATTGGTGTTAATCATCCCTCACATCAATTTTTCAATTTCGCATCATCGGGAATGATGATATTTCTCAACTAGGGAAAAAACAAGGTACATACACCTACTTCTCTGTTTTCGGAATTCTTGAAGACACAAAATACAAAAAATCTTTTGTTAAACCCAAGAAATATTTGTTGATTATGTCTTTTACTAAGATTCATGTTAGATTGTTTTTTCAATCATTAGGTCACTTTGGGGAGTGTTTTGGTAATCAGAGTTGCAATTTGTTAGTTATACTCACAGACTCACGTCAACCACAATAGCTGCTAAATACAACATTAGAGTTTCATGTCATAGTGCTAATTATATCATTTATTGTTTATGGCCTTGGTGTTTGCTAACTAGTTTTTTTTTTTTCCTTTTTTTTTTGTTTGTGAGTATAATCAAACTTAGAGTATTTCTTTTTTTTCCCTCAAGTTTGGTGATACGAACTACCCTGCAAATAATTATTCAATTCAGTTAAAGTAAAAAAACAGCTTTATAATTAAATGGAAATAATGTGTGCATAGTTCTCAAAACAATTTGTCAATAATTGATTGCAATTACGTAAAGCAGCACCCGCATGAATGACAATTGTATAAACACGCAGCAGTCATTAAACTCAAGTAACCCTTAATTCAACGCTATTGTTTGAATCATTTGGAATGGTCCCACCCCCAAATGCTCAAATAATTTAGAGTGCTAGAGACCACTTGAGCATTGAACTTATGAACAAACATTGGAATAAATAATAGAGATCATAAAATGTATGCCAAACTTCGCAAAAACACTAAGAGCCAATCAAACAAAGCGATGATAGATAAAAGTCTGGACAAAAAAACATATCTACAATTCGAGAAATTATACTATACAATTTACCCCTAATCTGAAATCAAAATGATATTGATGAAATTTTGTGAAGGGTAATGCAGCTTAACAAAATCTGCATTGGGATTCAAGAAAAAATCCCAAAAATATATAATCATGAACATTTTTCTCATACAAAGAAAAAAAAAAAGAAGTAAGCATTTAATTCATCATACATCACAATGTTAAAAAACTCCTGAATTTCCTGTTAGAAGAAGAAGATGATGAGAAAGAAGAAACTACCTGAGAAGAAGATGAACAAGAAGAAGTGTCACTTGAATGATAATGTAGATTTGCATTATCATCATTTTCATTATTCTTAGCAACAACAATTGAAATATAAGAACCATCTTCTTCTTCCTTATTTTTCTGCAAATTAGCCTCTTTTTTGGCATCTTCTATTAACATGATTCTCCTCTGCAATTTCTCTTCTGCATCCCTCAAAAACTTGAACTTTGGAGGAGGTGAGCACTTGACAATCTTGTTAAACTCAGCATCATTTGAAGATTCAAAAAATGGGTTGTAATTGTTGCCACTTTGACTGCTATGACATGATCCAATTGGTGTAATTGGTGGTGTTGCAAATGGTGAAGAAAGTGGGGTTACATAAGGAGGTGTATTACCATTATTACTGTGTAAAAGATCACTCAAGCTACATCTTTTAACTCCTCTTGTTGATTTGCCATCTTCAGATTCCAAATCTTCCTTTGTTTCTTCATTAATGGTGAAGAGAAATCTTGGAGGTCCATTCAACACTAATTCTGTACCAAAAACACCCTCTTCATCTAATGGTGACAAGAAGTAATCTTTGTTGTTGTTGTTAATGTTTTGGGGATGAAATTGGAATTCTTGCTCAGTTGATTGGTGATGAATTTGGGTGTTGTTTGATGATGAATTTGGTTGTTTCTTCCAACAAAAAAAGTAGCAAAATTCCCTTTTTGGCTTTGTGTAAGCAGCTTCAATCTCTCTTTGAAGGATTCTTCTTTTCCACCATAATAAGTAGTAAATTTCAGCAATTAGTGCTAATAACAAACAAGTAAATACCACACTTAAYCCAATTCCAATTCTGCTCAATTGACTCATCTTCATGATTTGTTTACAAAATTCATCAAAAACCCATTAATCTCAGCACTAAAACAGAGGTACCCTTAAAGGCTTAAACTTAAACAGTTGATTAGAGATCTTACTGATACTACACTCTGCATTTCTTTCATACCCATTTGAACATTTGAATGCAGAAAGAACCCTTTTCTTTTCTTTTTGTTAAAATGCCAACAAAAAAGATTGTTTCCTTTTTTATGATGATATAAAAAATAAAACAATTGCTTWAAAAAGGGAGAAAAAATCTAGCTTTTTGGGAAAGAAGTGCAACTTCGAAAAGATTATTGAAGATTAGGATGAATGCTAATTGGTAGAAGAGGAGATTGAGAAATAATGATTTTTCTTTTAAGAAAAAAAAGATGTAAAAATGGTGCAAAATAAGTGAAGCAAAAGCATAATAATATTTGGGTTAGGCAAATGCCTGAGTTAGGAGAGAGTTCGCACAAGCTCCAAGGGAATATACAATGGGAAGACCAAAGAGAAAAGGTGTGTACTTGTCACTATCTGTAAAATTATTTGCTCACCTACATCCTTTTTTTAAAAAATATTGTATCTTATTGCATTAGTACTAAATTAATCCTTTCTCATTTTTGTTTCTTTAGCTTAGATGGTTATAATTAAACAAGTTGTTTATTAAGTACTTCAAAGAGGATCACAATTTCAATTGATTGTTGGTGTACTTGTTGATGAGACACACTTGGTAGGGAGAACCGGGTTCGATCCCCCGCAACAACAATTGTGAGAGAACTGAAACCTAACCACCCAAAACTGATCATCGAATTCGGATTAGCTCAAAAAGGGTGAACCGTGTGGTATACAAAAAAAGAGGATTCACATATTATCTTAGCTATGTTTTATTGAATGTGAGTATGTGACTATATGAGAACTTAATGTACTGCAAAGGTCACGTCTTTTCAAGTTAACAAGGTTAAACTGAACTAAAGTTAATTTAACTTGGGCTGAAGTAAGGTGAACTAATATAAAACAATGGTTTAAATTTTGATGAAATAAAATAAACATATAAATTGAATAATGACCTAGCAGGTTACATGTTTTTTCTCTTGATACTAGATTTTTCACATCAAACATTCTCGTGATCTTTATTGTTTAATTTTTATTTGATTTCGTAATTTCTACCTTTTGATCGCAGATTTTTGAGCGTTCATTAATAACTATTCTCGTGATCTTTATTTGTTTAATTTATGTATTTGATTCCGTAATTTCTATCTTTGATTTCAGAATTTCTGAGCGTTATTTAATATTTAACATAAAGTACGTTAAAGACAGCTAACATAAATTTCAATTTTTAAAATTTGGAACGTTCTTCTTGCTAATTAACTCCTAATTTTCTTTTGCTAATCTTGAGAGTAAAACAAACAAGTAATCTTGTATGTTTAAGCTCCATCGATCTTTATTCCCTATTTATTTTGTAATTTCACTATTACACTTGTTTTAGGATACGTTTATTTATTTAGTTTTCTTTAAGTTTTAACTTTTAATATAGGTTTTAGTTAATTTTAAATATTGGTTTATAGTGGGTTTAGGAGGAAATTAATGAGAGAAGAGATTTTTTGAAGGGAAGGTTTGTGGCGTGTGTTTATGAGTAGTTTAAAAGACTGACATTTTTTAATTAAAATAGATTTGTAATAAAAATGTACTCGTTTTGATCCCTGAAGATGTTTCACGTATTAAGCGTTCCTAAGAACGTCTACGTGGCACGTCGCACTCTCCTCGTGAGTCTTATGCCAAAGTAAATCTTAATACGAAGTATTAAAATGTACATATGATCTGAGAATTGAACTTGTGACCTTTGATAATGAATATAAATCTAACCACTAATCCAAAATGATTTTGTTGTTTAAGTTTGATAAAAATAATATAATGAGTTCTTATATATTCTTATTCATTAATGTTAAGTTCAAAATAGGAAAAAAGGTTATTTATCTAACTATCGTTAGATATCTCCATAAAAAAGATAAATATTTAACTCTCTAATAGAGAAATTACGGACCTCACTAGAAAATAAAATTACAAGTACTCTCTCGTTTCACTAAATTCATCATAAGGAAAACTGTTATTATTGATAAATTGTGAGAATCTTCTAGTTTCTCGTTAAAAATTTAAAAGTGAATAGTCAAGTGGATCTAGTTTGAATCATGTTATTGAATAAGTTATTAAAATCCAATTTTCATGATTTTTACTAATGTAAAACTATAGATATTTAACATACCAATTGTGGCATTGACAAACGTGAAAAGTAGAAGTGGCAGAATTTTTTTTTTACATAAGGTGTTCCTTGTAAAAGAATTATGTCATGACTCTTGCAATTTTATTCTTGGGTTTTTCTCATTTATACCCCTAAATATTGGAGTTTCTCACTTGTGCCCCTAGATTACTGGACTTTTTCTATTATACCCTTTATATTTAGTTCTCACTAATACCCTTAAAAATTCATATGTTAGACAATGACTACATTTTCCTTTGCTTTTGTTTTGAGATGTATAGATTGTATGCAATTTGAAAACTTTCATTTGTAAGACTAAAACTTATTAATTTATAGTATGAAATAGCACACATGTGCTTGATATCTTAGTGTAATTAATAAAATGAAGATATACTTGCATAAATATTGATTTATTATAGTTTGTTTTTTTACGTGAATATTTTACGAGTACTATAATTTATATTATTCTGATTCTAAAATTTTAACCCTTACATGAATATGTGCATTGAGCACAAAAACGTTCTAGATTTTTTAGGGCAATAGTGAAAAACTCAATATTTAGAGTATAAATGAGAAAAGGGCCAATAATCTAGGGACACGGGTGAGAAAGAAAAAAAAACATAGGACACAAGTGAGAAACTAACTCCAATACTTCAAGGGTATAAATGAGAAAAACCCTTTATTCTTTTGTGGTAATTATTCAATATTTAAAAATGACTATTTGTAACTAAAGGGAACGAACATGACCTTTTGCAAGAAAAGTTTGATCTTAACCATTAATCCATAGTAATTTTATTGTTTAATGTTTCATAAAATATATAATATAAACTCTTACATAAATTAAAAAGACTTACACAATTTACTTTCAAAAAGGAAAAATATACTATTGTATTTTTTCCATGTTTAAATACCATAAAATAGGAACATTACAATGACAAATTTTCAAGTAAACACCAGTAAAAATTACAATTTTTATCGAAATAATTGACATTATAATTTCTAACGTATTTGTTAATTATAATAGATCTTGGGTATCATCGGGTAAAAAACAGTAGTTAAATAATGAAATGAGGTTAAAAAGTGTAGACATATTTTTAAGCAAATAAATGTTAAATGTACGTAGGGTAAAATTAAATCAATCAATAATGAGTGTAATAATATATTTGAAACCAATGTAGGTGTATACAATTAAAATCATTTCTTAGCCAGTTTAATACCTAATAAGCTCACGTGTGTGAAAGAGAAAAATATAATTTTCTCCATATACTCATTCGTGTCAAAAAATTTTTGCAACAAACTCACCCACATGGTTCTTAGGGAAAATTTGTAAATCCAGTTTAGAGACTTTTCAAAGCAATGTAATTAAGTTAACGATATCTTCCGTTCAAAAAAAAAAAAGTTAATGATGAAGAGAAAGTGGGCGAAGAGAAAAACCACAACCATTCCATCACTACTACTAAATTAACCTCCATCGATGCTCCAGCCACCACTACCACCACCAGTCTCCAACCATAAAACACACCAAAATGATTCTAATTGAACCCCCTATACTAACAACAAACCATCACTACCACAAACTACCACCATCACCAAGCCCCAATCGAACCCCTCCCGAACTAGGAACTAATCAAACCCCTAACCACTGGTCCAAGTGTCCAACCCCTAACACCAGTTAAACCCCCAACCACCACCAATMGAACCACGCACAAATTGCCTCAACCTACTTCCAAAATTATACACAATATAAAGTTTAACTAAGAATGCAATTCGTGCCTTGCACAGAAATAAAAAAAAAAAATCTAGTTAAAATTATATCCTTAACTCACATGTCTAATAATTCTAATCAAAATGGAACTTCTATGAAAAACCTAAGAGAGTACTATATACTTCCTTCGTAGCAAAATAAACGCAATAAAAATATTCATTTGTTGTATTTATTTTGCACGGGAGTCAAAGTGAAACACTGAAACATCTATAAGAATAAAAAGAGAATACTATACTTTTTCCATAACAAAATACRTACAACAATTAGATTTTATTTAAGCTATAAAATATGGATTTGTTACATTTATTTTGTTTAATATTTATATTACGATCAAGCTTTGATCATTGGATGCATGGGAGGTGCAATAACATTATGTATTTGGTAGGAAAAAGCGATGAAGTAGATGTTGATTCGTTACAAGTATGCTGATGATTACCATGTGATAAACTGATAAATTCTCGATGAYAGAATGTTTGATGAGTGGTGATGATAATTGAGGATGATTKGTTTAGTAGCTCGTGATCAAAGGGGTTATGATTAGGTTTTAGCTTAATAATATGCAATTGGGCTTGTGAGAAGTGCATGCAATGAGGCTTTAAGGTTACGGGAACTTGGGCCTTTACATGAAGTATCGGACCAAATGGACTTGCAATATGAGGATTTGCTTTAGAAATCATTTGTCTTTAACACTATAACCCACAAGTCCACAACCAAGTAAAGACTCGCAAAAACCTTGTGTAGGCCAAAAAATTAGTGAATATTCGGTAGCGGTTAAAACTAACAATTTATCTTGTTCGAAATTAAATCCGATTAGAATTACTTGGTTGAAGTTAACCCAACCAAGCTTACTGAATGGATCAATAATGTGTCAAATACGAATTATTTTCTTATTATCAATTAATATATATTAGTGTTGGATTGAAAGTTGAAACCAAATAGAATCATACGCAAAATTGATTCAAGTATGTCGAATATGGTGATTCGATGAATCCCATTGACCTAGTTCGTTTCATACCTACCCTAATGCCCCTTTAATGCCTCTATTATATGTTGACCCTATGAAATTATGAAATTAAACTAGTGATTGACCACTTGACCAAGACAATGTCCCAAGTCGTCATGTGTGTGCAAAATAAGTGAAGTTAAACACACCAATAAATGTGGACCTCAAAACGAAAGTCTAGTTGTCGAATATATTGTTGCCAATTTGCCATTCATTATCTATTAGTATACAGTATTATATAGGACTAACATTTCGCGTAAGAAAATAACCTATGAATGATTGATAAGAGCAATACAACTTATTCCAAGTCAAAGTTAGGTCCAGTTCAACCTATTTTAAGTATGTCTACTAGTTTTTATTATTTTAAAAAAATTCAGATCAGAACAACTTTAATACGAAAATTGTTCATTTCAGATAAAAAAAAATATTAAGAACAAAAACTAACTCCTAAGTCTAGATCATATCAGACCAAATCAGAAAAGTTTTGATTAGAAAAAATCAAATAAAAAATTCAGACAAATTGAACATAGCATATGAGTTTGTTTACATTAGTTGAAAACAGTTGACTGAACTAAACTGAAATTTGCTGAACTCAAATGAACTGAACCGAACCGAACCGAACTGAACTAAATTGAAATATTTAACTTTGGATTAATTTAATTTGGATTAATATAACTTTTAAAATGACATTAATATTTAAATTTGGATTAATATTTAAATTAACTATTTAATTTTTGATTAAATTTTACTTTAAATAATTATTCACTATTATTGTTGATATATCTTGGATTAATATTTAACTTTGTTTGACTATTTAACTATTATAAATATTTAAAATTTGGATTAATATTTAACTATTTAATCTTGAGATTACTATTTAACTTATGATTAATATTTCACTTTTATTAATGATATTATCTTGGATAATATTTAGGTAATATTAATCAGGGATTAAATTTACTACTTCCTCCATTCCACGAAGTTCATACCACGAATTACTCCCTCCGTATACATGAAGTTGTTGTTATTGTGTCGTTGTTACTCCCTCCGATTTTAATGTTCATGTTATACATTTACTATTTCAGAGGTATAACAAAGCAATAATGTATATATAATGTGAGTGGGGTACAAAAAGTATGTTAGAGTAAGTATAAAGGGGAGAAAGATATGGAGAAGTGAAGGTAAGAGAATGTGTGTGGTTAAAGAGATATGATAAAGAGTTTCCTTAAAATGAAATAAAACAAATGCACAGAATTAAAAAATCTCCAAATGTAGAAATTGCACAGGAACGTTAAAAATCGGAGGGGATTATCATCATCATCATCATCATCATCATCATTCATCATCATCATCGTCATCATCATCATCATCATCATCACATCATCATCATAATCATTAGAAACAAAAGATTACAAGCGACCGAGGCTGAATAAAAAATTACAAGAAATTAGTGGGAGCCGAGATACAATCGTGGCCCCCACTCCTCAGCTTATGCGAACCCTACCTGGTAAAGATGTGAGCATTCATGTGCCCCAATATCCAACTCCTAGAGGTACGTATATTGAATCTGCTTTAGTAGCTAGCGCAATGGCCCCCTTATTTAATATCTTCCCAAAAGAAAGAGAAGGAAAAAGGAAGGAAACCTGTAACTAATAGCTTGACACCGCTCCCAAATACTTAGCCCGCTTCTGCTTTTGCTATTGTTGCCACCACGCCGGACCAGCTACAAAGTCATCTAACCAAAGTTTGTTCAAAGGAGAAGACCCCATCAGGTTAACACACACATCCAAGCCGTCGTCCCCAAGAATAAATTAAGACATCTACAGTCGAAGAGCTAGCCCCGTCGATCCCATAAGTCAATCCCAACATTAACCTCCATTGAGCAATAATCCCAAAATCATATCAGACATCAAGAAGGTATACGCGGACAACATTGTGATGGTTCTTGATACACATCAACCCCTAGAAAGAATAGCCATGATTCCCAAAAATATCTCCCTCAACAACCAGCGAGCAAGCAGGAGCATGGAGCCGGAATGGAGAAAAGAGGAACACCCAACCAGCATAACAAAGAAACTAAACGATAAGTCTACCGTTCATAGTCTGGCCCAATCCTGAGATCGAAACCACCTGAGCCAAGCAAGGTGTGATCCTCCAATTGCAATTTCCATAAGCAGATCGACGGGTAACAAGGAGAATGCGGATTCAGCAGATGTAGTAACCTTCGTTGGAAATACAAGTCTGCAGTTTCTTTCATGAGTTTGGTATCGGGGCAGCGATCTCACTAGGATTAATCATTAAGGTTTAGTCATCCATGTCCTATTAAAAAGACCTAATGCATCATCAAAGGCCAAAACCAAGTAACCATCAATGCCAGAATGCCTAACGAAGGGTTAGCCTACAAAAATTAGGAAGACTGCAGCCACGATGCTAGAAAAGCATAGTACCGAACATTCACTTGCCGAATAAACACCCAAACCTCCGTAAGAAAAGTAAGGTGGCAAGCCCGCCATTTCCAATCACTAAAACTAGGACCTGAAGCTGTGCACAATATGTTCCAAAAGAGGCTTGAAGGGCCACATCAAAAAAGAGTGTGAGCCGTTCGATAAGATGAGGGCGATCAACGTCACCGCATAGCAAAACAGTTAGAGCTTTGAAACTCCAATACACGCACCCAAGAACAGTACAACTCAACACCTGAGGATCATCAAGTCTTGCAACATCATCCATGAGATCAATAGTCATTCAACACTCTTGTGAAACAAGGCCCATCGCAAAAGAAGAGTCCCGCACTAACAGGCCCACTAGCACACGAACCCCAGTTGAAGGTACGAGCACGTTAGGAGGAAAGACCCCCTTGAGACGACTCCGTGGGTCCTCAGAAGGCCAAAAGAGCTCATTTTTGCGACGTTAAACATGGAGCAGAGACTAGGTCCCTCTGCCAAATCAACTACAAAACCTTCCTAAACCACCAATGTATCACCAATGATAGTACCATCATCCAAATACCAAGCCTGCAAACTCAAGTCAAATGTGTCCTTGATACGACATACCAACGGATGAAGAACCAGTGTGAAAAGTAGAGGGCCAAGAGGATCACCCTGCTGAACGCCTTGACAAGACCACAAATTGTGCCCCCCTATAATAAAGCCTAGTTGGAGAAGAATAATAAAATTTAACCTAGCGAGAAAGAAYAGGGTAATGATGACAAACCTCTCGTATCAAAGCAGAACGATCGACTAAATTGAAGGCATTTTGAAAATCGACCAACAACATAGATAGGCCAATCTCAGCCCCACGAGCCTCAACCAAACGGTTAACAACATGAAGGATAGCCTCACCACCCGCCRGAACACTAACACCATATTGAAGACCACCTAAATAGCGACCCRAATGAGGACCAATTAAAGTARCACTAACCTTAGAAAAAAGGYGTCTCCAAATAGTACCCATAACAATGGGCCTAATACCACCCGCGRGCTTGACAAGAGGCGTTAGCAGAGCACTAGCAATATATGCACCTAACGTGACARGACAAGCTCGTGTAAGAAACAAATTAACCGCCTRCATGATAGACTCCACCAACTCATCAARGATTGCAATAGCAGCACCACTAAGGCAATCTAGAMGGTGTTGAGCATGCAAACCATCACGTYCACATGATGTGCCACGCAAAAAACCCCTGATTTGCTCTAAAACAACARAAGAAGTAGCAATGAGGTGATGATCCACGGGGATATCCRGCATAAAAGGAACAGAACAAGAAGGGTGCTTACCCTCTAAAGCAGCAAGAGTATCATTGTTGTAAGGAGCAAGACCCGAAGATGAAAGAACCCGAACAACAGTAGTGTAATGATCGTCAGAAATCTTTCGCTTACAATGCTTAATGTTGCGCWCAAATAAGAYAGTACCCTCATCAGCATCYAATAATGAGGGATATATASTATCCAAAGTATCATGTACAGGTTGCTCAGCACCACCAGGCACACTCYGAGTACGAATGGCAGAGGTAATATTCTCTTCCTAACGATGACACCTAACAGCCGAAGAGCACTCACGACTACTCCTTGGAGAGAAGGTTTTAAGGACATAGAGAGGCATTACAAGCAAGCGAACACAACAAGAAAATTCACCCGAATTGTGAACCACCTGATCAAGCGCTTCTTTAAGAATCCGAGAAAAACCCAAACGACACTTGGGAGGGATAGATTTCACTGTGCACAATCGCTTGGAAAGCAAATGATCAAGGAGGGCAACATCAAAAGAACGAAGATGCTGACGAGATGAATCATGAACTAGATCAGGATTCACCGAGGAAGGATCAGGCGGTTTAGGAAAATCGTAAAGAGTGAAACGAACAACACCATCCCCAGAATCAAGAGGGTCCACAAATGAGGAATCATGTTCATGCTTACACTTAGTACGAAGAGTATGCGTCCTGAAACAATCACCACGAAGCCAAATGCCCATATGACGGAAAGTCGTTTTAGCCTTCGTGAAAATATCCAAATTAGTAGATAGCAAGCTTTAGATACCTACATTTGTCCCTCGATAAAGGCCAATGATAAAACTATATCACAATGCAATTGGTCCAATTCTAAAGAACAATTGCCTTAAACAATGCTTTAGAATCTCGATTTGCAAAGCCGAAGCACCTTTTCTTGCCCAAAGTTAACTTTCAAATACTGTTTCGTTTCATTAATTTTGTATATTTGTTCGTTTTGTTTTTTATTTTAATTGTGTCGAATATTGTTGTTGTCTGCTTGACGTACGAATTTTGAAGGAGCACTGATTATTTGAACGAAAGTAATCTGACTGATAGGACTATTATGTATCCATGGTTTTTGCCTGTTTTTCTGTCGTGCTAGATATGCTACTACCTACTGCATCTGCTTTTTTGTTTTGTAACTTCGGCTTTTTTGAATTACCATCTTTGCAGTCATTATTTTTCATTGATTTTTCGTGAATGTTGTAATTAGAAGAGAAATTGACAAGGAATAGAACTCTGTTATATTAAAAAACCAGAGCACTCTTGTTTGCTCTGTTTATGTTTTGCGAGCTTCGTTTTTTATGAATAACCGACTTTACATTCACTTTAAGCCTTGATTCCTTCT
>SNQN01010272.1:0-22519 GCA_008642245.1 Bassia scoparia
AGGTCAGCGCTTATGGGCACAGCCATCATTTTCCTTCACATACTGCCATTCTACAGATGTCCAATGGTGCTGTTCAATCCAGTATCGTGCTCCTAAAGTTCCCCCTCTCATCCTTAGACTTTGATCACGTCCCGTACCACCTGTCCTTCCGAGGTTCGGCCTGTTCATCTCCTTGGACCCAGCAAGTAGCAAGCACCGACCCACCTCCTCTTTAACCGTTGAAACAGGCCCATTCAACCTGTAAGTCCGGACCATTTGAGGATCTCCGCTGGAAGACCACTTACCGTTCCAGCCCCTAGAGTGTGGTGACGGATTGCGTTGCTAGCCGTCTGATGCGTTCAGAAGGACTGGGTCTGGAAGTCCAGCACTTCTCCCAGACTGAGTTTCATAGAACGCCAAAATAATGTGTAATCTCACTTAGTTCCCATCGGTCAGGGCTTTAACCCTCTATTGTTTCTGAAATCACTATATTCTTCTGCATTACAACACATTCCAACCACAAACCCAAAGAGCGCAAAAAAGGAAAAAACAAAACAAAATTACAAACTACTCTGACACTAACCAGGGAGACTATTAACTGGAATGCATTGCATGTGAATTCAAGCAAAGAAAGGGAAGTAAAGATACCCGTTCATCGAAGCAGACAATGTTGCTTAGTCGAGAACAAAAAGGTAAACTCCCAGTACGCTTGTCACGTAACAGAGGTTGAAATTACCAGTGAAAAACGAGTCGGACAAACCCTGTTCTCCGAGAATGTTCAAGAGAAAAGAGAGAGGTTTTTTTTTGGTTTACTTTGCAGCTTTTTGAATTTTTGAGAGTTTGAAGTTGTAAATGTAAAATGAACCGATGAGGTGCAAGCCCCATAAATATAGGGAAGTAACCGTTCCCATCAGCCCACCTTACACATTAAACCGCACATTTATGGGCCGTAGTCAAAACGGCCATAAAGTTTGAAAGACACTACCCCACGAATTAAAAACTGCCCTTCTGCAAACTGGCCTGAGTGAAATGGAGAAAGTTGCATGGCCTTAAAAGAGTCACAAATTAAACCAGGGCACTACCCCTGGTAGAATACGAGCTGCCGTGGCCTGGTTAAATTTGGTAATCCAGACCTGGTTAAATTTTTTTGACTTAACCAGGCCTGTGAGGGGGCTAGTGTTTAACCCATTGAGCCACCAGCCCAATGCCACCATGGCCCATGTCAACTAAGTCCAATAAGCCCAACTCGTGCCAAACTGAATAGCCAGTAGGCCCAGTCAAAGGGAGTCAAAACCAGCCAACCCACTAATCAAAAGTTGGATATATGACTAACACCTACTCCTGGTATTCAGTACCGCCGACTGTGTCAACATCTTGAGGAAGCTTGACCATGCCAATCGTCGGGTATAAAAAAGCAGGGCTGGAAGCCCCAAGGCTGTAAGTTCATTCAACACCACCACCTCCTACGTTATATTCTCTCTAATACTGATACCCTCGGTAATACTTGACACCTCCATCGTAAGGGCTTTCCGGGTTGCCGACCTCGGAGGACATGTAGTTCAACTGTGTTTGGTAGGAAGCAAAAGGATTGCCAAGGACCAGGTCCAGTCTTCACCAACACCGGCTCGGTTGGCCACTATGCCACTCAACGCATAGGTACCGACATATCACTGTACCAACATAAATTATTAAAAAATCCTTAAAAGATAGAAAATAAATAAGAGAATAAATAAAGAAAAAATTTTGCCCGCCTTATTTGTCCCTTGCTCAATAATTCCGAGTATGACCTCACGTGATTTTCAACTTTTGTGAGTGCAAAGCATCTTTTCTAAGTCGAAACAATCGCGAGAGCGCTGTAGTTTCATCACTGATTACTCTTTGGGGAGACACTTTTTAGTCTGACACATTCATTATGCCTCAGCCTCCTCCATTCAGTGTTTCCCAACCTCTGTTTGTGTCCCATACATCTAAGTATATTCTCACCCTCGTATTTTCAGCCCGTAAATTCAGCCCTCAAATCGTAAAGTCTCAGCCTCAGCCTCGTTCAATTTCACCTTGGCTTGTATTATCTAACCATTGTCTCTCAGCTCGATTTTCTTTGAGTTAGTAGACGACGGTCAGGCGCTCGGGTTCCAGTGTATATTACCCTTTTGATGCCCCTGTTCCGATCCAATAGCTATCTTTACAAGTTTCAGAGGCACTACTGACGCACGGCCCCGTACAGTTTATGAGATCAGGGAACTGAAGATCTTAGGAGCCTTTTTTTAGCCTTGTATTGACAACAATACTATGGGTTCATGTGTGTATGCATGGTGTGATGTACGTATGTATGCATGACTTTGTTCACTGAATTCTTAATTGTAATTGTAATGCTAAACAAATCTCTTTTGTTCTATAAGCGATCAATCGAAGCAAAGTTTGGTAAACTACCTTGTTTGTCTATTACGTGATTGATGAGCGAAGCGACGTAAGTTGATTTTTAGATTACTTAAGTTTCCATTATCGCATATAACCATTCATTCCTATATGTATGTTATATGTTTATGCATGAAATTCACCTTTTAATACTTAAACAAAACCAAAATTATAATCACATTAAATTCAGATTAATCATGATAAAATTGAATTTTAAGCACCTTATTAAGTTGATTATTTGAAGTGATCACAATAATCTAGCTGGTAGTGTTTTTGCATAATAAAACTCGCCCTTAAATAGATGTTAAAGCCGTTAGACGCTTCCTAAGATAAAGGTGCTAAGTTGTGTATTCAATAAGTTGTTCGAATGAATTACAATGAGACCAATAGAGGCCGCTGCAGATAGCGGCGTGATGGGTCAATGATTTTTTTTCATACCATGTCCCGAACCCACGACCTGTTAATGGATTAAGACAATGGGCCATTAAATTGCACCAATGTTATCGGCGTCCGTAACCTTATAAGGCATGGTGGCGATTCCCGCCACCACCAACACTACCCTCAAAACGCACTCACGTTGCAGGGATCTGCGGCTCAAGCTCACGATCTAAAATCAACGGTAGAACAAGGCCCAAATTAGGCACAGCCTACAAATATGGCGACTTCACTAGGATAATCCACCTGTAGGTGAAGTGGATTAGGACTTGAGAGCCTCGTAATTCATCGATCTTCTCATTGAATTTGCGATATTGCATGTGGCCCTTCAAATTAGGGTCACACTTAGATCCAGATGTCTCATGTATGGTTTATATACTTGAGATTTGCCTTAGGGAAAACACTTTTGTGCATATGTTACTTGATCATATAGCTAATGAAAGTCTATCCCACCATGCTGCGTGTCATGTGTTACTTGATGTGGTCAATAAGGTAACTTGGCCATACATCGCTGTAGTTCCCCCCCTTAGGTGCGTGACCTCAGCTTTAGTTCATGGAATAGCCATGGAGTCCGCATCGAAATGGTGGGTATTTGTCGAATGAGGGATCGCCACCGTTGCCATATATAGGTTATTCACGGACGCCCGAAACATTTGTGCCAACAACTAGTGCCCCACAATAGGTCCAGTAACCAAAGTGTGGTTCGGACATGGTACGATTGAATCAGTAACCCAATCCCCCACGATGTCGGCCTCATACTCGTTTCTCTTGTGAAGTTCCACAAGTCATAACAATTGAATCAAAGAGCCTATTGAATTTCTGAAAGCGCACTAACCTAAATATTACTAAGTGCATTTGCTATTATGTGACAAACAAGACTCTACCCATGATTAAGGCGATCATTGTTGTTTAGTCATGATTAAATAGTGCCTATAAAAACCCGTCTCCAACATGATTATCTGACTTTAATGTGTACGCTATTTGCGGTCTTGTTTTAAGCGAATATATACAAGTGATAGAATATGTACAAACAAAAACAGAACATAAATGTTAGTAAGTAAGCCATAATAAGTGTATATCTATATCCTTTCTCACCTCGTCTCTGCAAATACACAAATCGTTAAAGTAAAAACTAAAAAAGAGCGTCCTTTATCGAAATTGCAATCAGAAAAAAAACATTTTGGTTTTGACAATAACGATATGCATAATGACAGAATGTGTGACAAATAGTGATACCAACGAATTTGAAACGTTATATGACAATCCTACATATTTACATGAGTTATGATTCGAAAAAAATTGGTTTCTACATTGTTAATTGAATTGAAACTCGTAATAAAATGGTCAATTAAAAAAGTGACAAAAGGAATTAAGAAAGAGTTCAAAAAGATGTTTTTAGCATAATCTCAGAGTTATACCTATTTCGCTCGTTGGATCGAAACAGAAGTCGAATGCTTAAGAACTCCAAAACGAATGTTAATGAGAATATATGAGAGTTGAGAGAGAGGGAATACGCAAAGTTAAGGATGGAGAGAGATAGAATAGACCGTGTGTCGAATAATCGGTGTTTCGGAATGAGCAAGGCACTATTTATAGGCTGCGAAGGCAGAGGAGGGAAGAAAACCCTGCGGTTATATACGCAGGAGACCTGCGTTATATTACGCAGGCTTCTGCGTTTAATATGCAGGTCCTGCCGTATATACGTAGGATTATTCTCCGCGTAATTTTTTGATTTATTGTTCCATTATCCCATAATACGTGATTTTGCCTTGATTCGACGCACCTAGACACCCCTTGCTCGCAGTTCTAACGTTTCAAAAGGTTTCCCACCGTATTTCCGGGTAATTTTTTGTGTATTTTGTATTTTTTTTTGTATTTTCTGCGTATAAAAACTTATAAAAACAATAGAAAAATATAAAATCAGAAAAATAATCTAAAAATAACTGTGAGCTTCAATAGAGATCACCAATAGTAATTTATTTTAAAAATAATCCTAAATAAAAAAAATTAATATAAATAAAAGAAAAATTTTGGCCCCTCTTGTTTTCCTTTGCCTCAATATTGCCTAGTTATGACCTCGCGTATTTCCAACTTTTGTGAGTTCAAAGCATATTTTCGCAGAACCTAACCATAAATCAACATAAACGCATAACAAGTCGAACAAAGTCGCAGGCCTGTATGTTCATCACTGCATTACTTTTTGGGGAGACATTTTAGTGTCTACAATCGTAATTGCTAGTGTGTGAAGTTTGATTGGACCAGCGTCGACTTTTAGCATGGTACCTCTTATGACTTAAACAAACCGACATTAATCGACTGGTGTATTATATGTTGTATATGTATGGCCCTAGTCATCGTTCTTGTCCAATCATAGTCACTTCATATAAGTCCATGGTCATCTTTTAGTCCACATTCACACCAATCCCAATCACCTTACATGATCATACATGTCATATCAATCCGGTGACCTTCCAAAAAACAAAAAAAAAAATAAACAAAAAATAAAAAACGTTTCCATTTATATAAAGAAAAGCAGAAAGTCCACCGTTGCATTCATGCATACATGACTTCTAGGAAAGCATGACCATGAATTAGACATGCATTCGCATTTGCCATTCTTTAAAGACCAAGAAAAGTCACTAAGGTCCTTAATCTTCGAAAACTAGTGAATTGTAAAAACTATTTCGTTAGACCCTAAGCCCAATCATCTTTCCAAGCCCAAATCCATTACTTCCAAGCCCAATCCATCCTTCTAAGCCTAATCCATTCCGTCCTAAGACCAATTCCCAACCTTCCAAGCCCCAAACTTTTTTCCCCAACTGTCAACACCACCAACCTATCACCCCTACAACCGACAAAATGGACTTTACAAAAAAAAATCCAGAAAAACTAGACCACCAAGCCAAGCTAACTAATTCAGCCAAACCCTTCTAACTAAAATCAATACATGGAAACAAACCCGCCTCTTTCCTTGACCAAGCGAGGTTAAAGATTAGGCAATCCAGAAATCCATTGGACCCCACTTCACGAAGACTCGCCACTTACACTATTTATAAAATCCCAGCCTTTCTTCCCAAACTTACCCTAAGAAGACAAATTAACTCAAGGAGGGGGGCGTGAATTGAGTGTGTTATGAGTTTTCAAAATTTCGATTATCTGGACCCAGTGAGGACCATCTGTTAAGCAGCGGAAAGTAAATGCAAGAAATAAGCAACAGCAAAATTAAACGAGGTTTCGACTTTAATATGTACGTCCTCCACTCACCTTCACTCACTCTTTTATTAAATTCACCTCGAAGAACAAAAGAATACAATTAATTCTGAATATCACGTATGCACCAACAGAACTCCCAACTTCCACCTATGGAAGTAATATTACCAATCCCGAATCAATGTTGATTCAACTGAACTTGATCCTTGACAAGTTCCGCTAGCAAATTGAACTACAATCTAGATCCAATTGGCAACACTTTGTCACTCAATTACAAAATGTCTTAATCTTAGAAATGAGAGTAAATGTAAAACCTAAGTGTAGTATTGGATTAATGTCAGTCTTGCTTAGAGAGAGAGCTTTTTCAATTTATTACTCGAAAAACGCTCGGCAAAGTTAGTTAGCTTCGTAATGTTTCGTCCTCTTAAGTAAGGAAGTTGGTAAGTATATTGATATGTCATAAGGATATATGTTCCTTCGGTAATAAAATAAATATTCGACGGAAAAATATACCACTGTTTTTTCATGCAATAAAAATCAGTTATGAGCAAACAATCTATACTTACCATATTAAAGAACTTTTGCACAATAAACCCACCATTTGTTTATTTTTAAAATCAATTTACGTGCGAAAATTAAACTTCCAAATGTATGGATGTTAAGAAGTAATCTTGAAGGACTGTCTGGAAACTGTTCCCAAATTGACCAATTAAACTCAATTTACTAAAATGTGTATATAATAAGCAACCTAGATTACTTATTATATCAAACTAATTCAACTCTCTAATATTGACCTTTATAATGCATTGAACAATCGAAATACTACTTACATTGCAACTAAGACCTAAAACTATGTCTTTTGAAAGCTTGATCTTAATGCAATCTTCGAGACTTAGCTTCATGACCTTCTTCTTTACAAACTTTAAACTTGTGTCTTTTGCCTACACATGCAAACAGAAACTTACACATATATTTTAGTTCAAAGTGGTTTGTCATCATTCAAAACTCAAGGTAGGAACTTAACAAATTCCCCTTTTTTGATGATGACAAACCATGAAGTTCCCCCCTGCAAAAGATATCATTAAGTTTGGAAACTTTTCCAATAGTTTCAGTTCTATTAAGAACCAAGGAACTGGTCTCGTACTATTCCAGCAGATTAATCATAATTCACAAGTACACCAGTTCACAACTAACTGGCAATGGTTTAAGAAAGAGTTACTAAGTACAAAGAGTAGATACTAATTAGACTAAGAGCTCTTAGACTTAAACATGCATTCGCAATAAGAACATCAGTTAGTTCAAACTTGTTTCTAAGATATTAGGATGAACAYAAGTAAAGTGCTTGGAATACACCTACTTCCAGACCAGAGTGATCTGTCACCTTTAGTTGCTGCAATACACACAGATTGCAACTCATGTGACCTGCTTCCCCCTGGGATAAGGGGAAAATATCTGAACTTCACCTGCTTTCCCTCTTTTGGCATCATCAAAAGAAATAAGGAACAAAAAACAAGACAACTAGTAGTGGAAACTGCTAATTATATTAAGGTTTGAGCTAAAATAGGCAGCTCAAACAGCATTCTAAGGATTAACAAGAATGTGTTCCATGAGACAGTAAATGACAACACTATCCATCAATCGTACACACATACGGCCTTGRGCTATGGGAAACACAATTTATGAGGCTATTGTATGAAATATCCTCATAATWGGTTCTCGTAAATGGCCAATGGTGTACCCCTGCTTAGGGTCAGGTGGACCATTGAACAACCGGTTCTGGACCTGTTCTGCTGTGACTCCTCTAACACTTGGCCAGTTTTCACGAGAGTACWCATCAAGTCCCTTAGTTGGAACTTTAATCTTCTTAGATAAATTAATGGGAGTTTTCTTAACAAAGGCAAAATAGGACCCATCATCCTTAGTGTGCAGGTGAGCATAAAATTCTTCAACCAAAGGCATAAAGACATCCAAATCTTTAGCAAACAACACAGACCATTTCTGAAAATCTAGGGAATCTCTAATTTCACGCAAAAACTTCTGTTCTACSCAACTTTTAGCAARAGAGAAGCCAACCAATATTTGTCTATCAAAAAGATCATACAAAGGTTGAGGACTGATAGACTTAGTTTTCTTGGGCTTTGGGCCCTCAACTATGGTCAGTGCAGATAGCTTCTTCTTTTTGTCTACATGGGACTGGTTTGGTTGTGGTTCTGTCATCACTTCTTTGCCTCTGTAAGCTTCAATACCCTTCGTGGCAACCGTCTTCACCCTTATAGCCTTGCTAGCAAAGCAGCCTTCTCTAAACCCAACCTGCATCAGACTCCCCTCACAGCATTAGCCTCCTTTTCCTTCCTTCTTCACTGGTTCGGGAGTGTCTTAGTGCAGGGTTAGGTTTTTCAGTGCTGGTTTTCACAGGCAGTTTTCGGTGGTGGTTTGGTTACCTCCTTTAGACCTGTCCATCCTAACTACTTTAACCGCTGTGTTTGCATTTCTTTGAGCTACCTTTTTGGCTTCATCTCTTTCCTCTATCTCATAATCAATTTCCTTTAAATCTTCCTCTCTCCACGTCTTGATTAATCCGGTTCAACCCCTTTTTCTTAACAATCTTCTTCACAATGGATTAAGTACCTTCTCACGTCCTTTTTGAAGTTTTGTCTCATTCTAGAGACTCGTCACTCCTTCTCGATGCTAACCTAGTTCTTCTCACTGAATGTCGCAGTCAGACTGGTTTTGACTTTGATTTGAAGCAAAATAAGAGACTGAACAGAAGGCTATTGAGCAATTGTGTCCAAGGATTCAAAGAGAAAGGGACACCATAATAAGGAATTAGAAAATATGCAAGGACTTAAATTATATATATATATAATATTAGTAAATATATATTAATATATATATATATATATATAGAAATATATATATATATATAGTATAATATATATATAATATATTTATATATTATATATATGGAAGTATATAAAAATATATATAATAATATAGCTATATATAGTATAATATATAATAAGACTGCAAGTGAGAAGAAAGAAAATTGGAAAAGTGTTTGATCGAAGAAGAAGATAAAATATTTGGATCACAGGTAATAACATAGTTCGGCAAAAAATTTGAAACAAATATCCGTTCTTACAAGGGCATTGCATATTTACAGACCGACTTTGCAATAATTCCAAAATTTGAATTTGACTGAAATTAGAATAAAATAATCAGAAATTAACCGCCTCAAGAAACTGTTCCTAAGTGGTCTTTGCCCTTGGTCTGGCAAACTTACCCTTTTTCAAGACTTAGATCCAGAGTTACTTTGAGTACTTGATTATCAATCAGCAGCGCATAAGAAACTTGTGAAGCCCAAAAAAAAGCAATAAGATAAAAGAAGAAAAAGAAAGAAAAGAAAAAACAAACAAAGAGAGAACTATACAATAAGATATCATTGACTAGCCAAAGGGGCAAGTCCAATAGACCTAGAGCTCATTGTCTAATTTTAACTCATGCCCAACAATACAATATGATGAAACACGTCTCTGCTCAAACGTTTTTGTAAATAGTCAGCTAGTGATCTTCTGACCTGCAAAACTCCAGTACTTCAACATTACCTTCTCAACATTGTCCCTCAAAAAATATGCTAACCTCAATATGTAATGTTTAGAGTTTGGAAAGATTTTAAAATTAATAGCACTTGTGTGATACAATAAAAGGGAAACACTTCCAAATAGACCCCAAAATCTTAGTTGTGACTTTATCCATAAGAGCTGAGCACAACACAAAGCAGCTACAATGTACTCAGACTCGGCTGTAGATAATGCCACCGAATTTTGTTTCTTAGATCCCCATGAGATGAGACAAGAACCTAAGAAATGGGTCATTTCGGAAGTGCTCTTCCTGTCCACAATAAAACAAGCAAAGTCAGCATRTGTGTATCCAATTAGGTTCATACTYCTTCCTTTTGGATACCACAGACATAGATCATTAGTACCATTTAGATACCTCAGAATCCTCTTGACAGCCTTTAGGTGAGATTTATTAGGGTTGCTTTGCAATCCAGCACACAAACCTATTGAAAACACTATATCTGGCCTACTTGCTGTCAAGTACAATAATGAGCCAATCATACCTCTGTACAGCTTACCCTCAAGATCTTTTCCCTTCTCATCAAGGCTCAATTTTGTAGAAGTCGGAATAGGTGTTTCATAGCATTTGCTGTCCTGCAGACCATATCTCTTCATTAGTTCCTTGAGATATAACTGCTGATGGATCATGATTCCATCCTTGGTTTGCTTGATTTGAAGCCCTAGGAAGAACCAAAGTTCTCCCAGTATACTCTTCTCAAATTCACTTTTCAGAACAAATCTACAAACTCATCACACAAATCAGGATTAGTAGTTCCGAACAAAATATCATCAACATATATGTTAACCACTAACAAATCAGTTCCCTTATCTTTTAAGAGTAGTGTCTTGTCAACCAAGCCTCTCTTATAGCTATTTTCTAAAAGAAAAATGGAAAGTCTCTCATACCATGCTTTAGGAGCTTGTTTGAGACCATAAAGAGCTTTGTCAAGTTTAAAAACATGGTTTGGCAAGGTACTATCCTCAAATCGAGGAGGTTGTTCCACATAAACATCATCTTTCAAAGAGCCATTAAGAAAGGTTGTCTTAACATCCATTTGAAGGATTTTGAAGTTCATGTGGGTAGCAAATACAATTAAATTCCAGGTTTCTTCAAGCCTGGCTACTGGAGAAAAGGTTTCATCATAATCAATTCCTTCCTGTAGTTTAAACTCTTGAACCACTAGGCTAGCTTTATTTATGACTATAATACCRGAATCATCCAATTTGTTTCWGAATACCCATTMGGTTCCAATAACATACATATTTTCCTTCGTAGGTTCAAGATGCAAACTTGATTTCTCTCAAAGTGGTTCAGTTCATCTTGCATAGCTAGAACCCAATCTGGATCTACTAAGGCCACTTTATAGTTAGTTGGTTCAACATTTGAAAGGAAGGAATAGAATGCACAAAAGTTTTGTAAAGTAGAATTCCTAGTCTGCACCCCTTTGTTAATATCACTAATACTTAAACCTTAAAYGATTTGTTTGTATCAAAGTTTACATTTGTGCTTTCAAATGTTGAACCTAGTCTGGTACTGGTTCCCCRTATGTCATTTTCATTTTAAATGGGTGAACCAGTTCCTCTAGTCATCTCAGRTGCATCATCTTAACGTGGATGTGCCTCTGAGTCACTCTCTTCTTCCCTTACCTCTTGAGATACACGATTTCGTGTTGTACCAGACTCTTCCTCTCTAGGAGAGTTATGTGGTGAGCCTGGTTCAGCATCATTTCCTTCCTCAACTCCTGTGAAGTTCAGCATACCAATCTCGAACTCATCAGCATCATCATCCTGCACATGCTTGCTGAACATGTTAGTCTCATCAAATAAATCGTGGATACTTTCTTCAACACACAAGGTTCTTTTGTTGAACAATTTATATGCCTTGTTGCATAAAGAGTATCCAACGAATACAACCTCATCACTCCTTGGGTTACGATTGTCCAAAATGGATTTACCGTTATTGTGTACAAAGCATTTGCACCCAAAAACACGTAAATGTGTAATGTTTGGTTTTCTTCCCCTAAGGAGTTCATAAGGAGTTTTCTTCAGAAGGGGTCTCAACATTACCCTGTTTAAATTATATATCACGCAGTACTCATAGCTTTACCCCAGAAGTTTCGAAGTAAACCACTCTCTAGAATCATAGTTCTTGCCATTTCTTCTAGAGTGCAATTATTCCTCTCAACCACTCCATTTTGTTGTGGGGTTCTACGAGATGAAAAGTTGTGAGTTACACCATGATCATTGCAGTAGATTAATGTAGATACATACATTTGTCCCTAGCCGAAAACGGCCAATTATAAAACACCCCTCGCAACACCCAATTCAAATCGAATAGCTAAGACCCTTACAGGCCCTAAAAAAGGAAGATTCCCTTGCATCAGACACCTCTTCAAGGTATTTAACACCTAATAAATAATTTTTAATTTTCAAATAATTTTAACTTATTTTAAAACATTTTTCTAGAATTGTTCGGAATTATTCTAAGCATTTTTGGCAATTTTCAGATTTTTCAATAATTCAATTAATTTTGCGATAATTAATTAAATTATGAAAACAATTCAAAAATTCACAAAATTTTAGCTCAACACACTATTTTTCACAAGGAATTTTTACATATTTTTTCCATAATTTTTCGATTTATTGTTTAATATTTATGAATTTCTTATGCAAAAACGCAAAACTGAGCAAAGCGGGCCATCCCGGGATATTTTGCCTCGAGACACGCTTCTCGAGGAAGCCAAATATCTCGAGCAACGTGATAATATCAGCCACAATCGCAATAATAGCAACTATAATCGTATAAAATCACGCATACATTTTATACGGTTATATTACGATATTATTTCATTACAATCTCGCTATTCGAGGTAAAGCAATCCCGAATATCGCAATAATATCCGCCGCAACCGCAATAATATCAGACCGTAATCATATAAAATCAAGTATGATTATATTACGATATTATTTCATCGCAATCACACTATTTAAGGCAAGGAAAATCGGCCGAAATCCAGGCTATTACTGGGCGCAATTACGGCCAGTTTTGGGCGTAATTGAGCCCAAAAATTGCCTGTTTTGGTCGATTTCGACCCTTTCATATAAAAAGGGAGCCCCTCTATTCATTTCACGGATCTTTTGGACGAATGCTTGGCTTCTCTCACTCACTCGTCCAACTCTCTCTCTCTCTCTCTCTCTCTCTCTCTCACAAACATTCAAACAAAAATCAAACACATAAAAAGATATTCAAAGGTTCTTTTGCAATATATGTAGGAGGTTTTCACGGGTTCTAAAGGTTCGACAAGGGTTCCTAAGGGTCCGAAGCTACGTGCTTGGTCTTCAACATCGTGTTGCGAGGTAGGTTTGAGGCCAATGTCTCAATTCTAAACCCCCTTTTGCATGCTTGTTTAGAAATTCGACTTTCTATGTAATTTGCATGTAATATTAATCAACAAACGATTTGATGATTCAAATTAAAAGAAACCTTAAGGCATAACTTTAAATTCCTCGTACGAGTGCTTGCATGCTTGTCTCACAACTATAATATGCTTTAACAAAGACCTGCAAATTTCGTGTTTCACGCCTAATAAGGTAATTATGGAAAACCGACATCAGGCTCCTGCAATACGGAATTAACAACACATGCCACTACAAACTAGACACTATTTGCATAGTATTCTGTTAAACAACCCGCCTAGTAATTTTGCATGCTTAGGTTTTAAAACGAAAAACTATTTGTTGTTGTCTTTCGGACAATGAACTCGGGGGGGGGGGGGGGGGGGGGGGGGGGGGGGGGTGTGCACTACTTCACCCTTACCCTTGTCCCCTAATCCAGACCTTTGGTGCACTACCAGACATGGAGTCCTTCGCCTTGCTTTATGCAATTATAGGCAAGGCTTAAAACGGGTTCCGCAGCTTCCCAAAAGAAGTGCGGTGGCGACTTCCTTTACTCATTTCGAGTATAAACACACAACTCCATGCATACTCACAATATGCAAAAGCAAGAATTTAATTCTAGCAAACAAATCGAGCCGCCCTTAAATTGTAACCCCCGGAGCAGAGGGACCGGACCTTGTCCGGCCCGGTGACGCCTCGCGCCAGTACAATTTTCTGGCGACTTCATTGGGGATTTTAAACTAAAGCTATTACCTTTAGTGATATGTGGGCAATACTCGAATTGTTATGCAATTTCACCGTCCTTAAGACGGCATTTGTGTTTAAGGCATCCTGCATATAAGTGTGTTTTACACTTGAGACAAGACCGGGGGGGCTCGCTTAAGATTGGCGCTGGTGCACTACCTATGTAACCAATTCTTAAGCTTGATGCCCATCCCCACCATGACGCGCGGCTGCGTAGACTACAAAGCCGTAATGGTTTAGACCTCCTTTGAACATCACAGCGGGCTAGATGTGTTAAGGACCGTACTAACCTATTCGATAACGTAGCAACTGACTCCAGGTGGCTGGACTTTTGTTTTTCTTTTGCATATAGGGTTCATGCTAGCGTGACAATGTGCTACATGCTTTTAGACTACAGACCCTAGCTTTGCATACATAACAAACAAAACATTGAGTCATGTAACAATCCTCATGTAGCAAGGTGATCATTCCTTAGGCGTCGTAATGTCGAAGTGGTTGTAAACTAGAATCATTAGGCGTTACGTCTTTTTTTTTAGTCATACAATTGTAAACGGACGTCGGACCTTTCAACTTCGCCTTTTCAAAAAAAAAAAAAAGCAAAAGCAAAAAAACAAAAAAAAACGAAAAAAAATAATGACAAATAAAAATGGTGAAAAATGAAAATAAAAGGCAAAAGGTAAATTTTCGACATTCATGCATTTTTTTTTTACATTTTTGAGTCAGTCAATAGGCAAGGTAATGATCACCCCCTAACACATGCATTGCATCACAGGTTGATTCGACATGGAACTTAACTTTTGGTCCATGTGCAAACAAGGTAGGCACCACGGTTTGAGCTCGTAGACACAGGGTTCGTTCCACGGTTCTCAAGCAGCACTCCGCCAATCAACACCATTGCACTAATGGATAGTGAAGACACTCAAATGGACTTGACTATTGCTGATTTGAATGAGACCCTCAACTCATTGGCTTCCCGAGTCGCTCAGCTAGAGAAATCCAACACCCAGGTCCTCGGTTGAGGAAGTGATCCATGGCATCCTTAAGCACTATGTAGACCGGGTTTTGTCCAAAGGAGAAGTAACTTCTTCAGACAACAATTTGCAAGAATCAATTAGTGAGAATGACACTGAACTAAAGCCAACGACCAATATGGTGGAGGTCATCACTTCTCACATGAACAAAGCAATGAAGAGGATCGATGATTCTCTTAAAAGCAAGACTATGATGAAGGCACTTGTAATTCGCAACAAGCGCAAATACACTAGGATAGGCATACCCTATGTCCAAGCCCTTGAGCACCTTAAAGTGATTGGTTTCATTTCTCCAAAAGGCCCTACTCCTAATCCTCCTTTGGAGAAAAGGCCTCCTTTTTGGAGCATAGACAAGTTTTGTAAGTTCCACAGAGGACATAACCATGACACCGAAGAATGCCATACATTGAAGGAGGCAATCAGAGACTTGATAGACAATGGCTGTCTCCCTTCTCTCAAAAGTCCCAAACAACATGCCCAAGTGTCCGCGATAGAAGAAGACACGGATTCCTTTGATCCCACCACTCTCATCACACCAGTCGAAGGCTTGGTTCATGGTTGGCGCAAAACTATGAAGATAACTACTCTAGAAGGCAAGGTCATCAAGTGCACCATGGGCGAAGGATCAATGCTCGAGGATTCTGAATCTAAGACTGAGTCTGAGTCTAGTGTCATAGAAGCTAGGATAACTAGTCCTAGGGAGTGTCCTCCTGAGTTTGTCAAGGAGCCTAGTATCCCCCTTTCCCTTGTCAATCAAGTCTCTTCGGAGACAAACTTATCTGTACTCTCTTCAGAGTTTAATAATATGCTCCTTTCTGCTTACTCCTCTTTTCCTTCTTATGATTTCTTTAATTCACAACTCGAAAACAAACAAAACAACAATGAGTTAATAAAGGCAAAGGAAGAGCATGAAAAGAAAACTTCCATCATCGAGCAAAAAGAAAAGATAAACATCTCTAACAACGACACGCCGCGGGAGATAGAGATTGGTCTGACACTAAGTCTGTAAGAAAGGGATGAACTGGTTGCAACACTGAAAGAGTTCCGGGATGTTTTTTCTTGGTCCTATGAAGACATGCCAAGGATTGATCCAGACATCGCACAACACAGAATTCCGCTCATAGAGGGGGCTAAACCAGTCAAATAAAAGCGCCGTCACATGAAACCGGATGTTTCCCTTAACATTCGGCAGGAAGTCATTAAGCAAAACAATGCAGGCTTCATTAAAGTCGTCAATTACTGTCAATGGATAGCAAACATGGTTCCAGTACCTAAGAAAGATGGACAGGTTCGAAAGTGTGTAGATTTTCGTAACTTAAACAAAGCATGTCCGAAAGACGACTTCCCTCTACCACACGTAGACGTTTTCGTAGACAACACAACAGATCATGCCTTGCTTCCATTCATGGATGGGTATGCAGGGTACAACCAAGTAAAAATGGCTGAAGAAGACATGGAAAAGACAACCTTCACCACTTTGTGGGGGCTATATTGTTATACTGTGATGCCTTTTGGTCTCAAGAATCCAGGCGCCACTTACCAACGAGCTGCCACTGCTCTACTTCATGAAATGATACACTAAGAAGTAGAAGTTTATGTCGACGATATGATCGTCAAGTCAAAGGACCGTGAAGGACATAACCTTGCTCTAAGAAAGCTCTTCTGGAGACTCCGACAATTCAACATGCATCTCAATCCGCAAAAGTGCGCATTCGGAGTCACTTCAGGCAAGCTCTTAGGTTTCATCATCAGCTCTCGAGGCATCGAGATCGAACAAACGAAGATTAAAGCGATCATGACACTTAGGGAACCTCAAAATGAAAAGGAGATCCGAGGGTTCTTGGGTCGACTCCAGTACATCAGCAGGTTCATATCCAAGCTCACAATAGTCTGTGAACCCATCTTCAAGAAACTGAAGAATGGTGCACCCAAGAAATGGGATGATAGTTGCCAACAAGCTTTTGATAGGATCAAGGAATACCTCACTAATCCTCCTGTGTTAGCTCCTGCTCGCCCTGGGCATCCCTTACGACTCTATCTTAAAGCAACAAGCATCGCCACTGGAGTAATGCTCGCATGAAATTGGCGACAAGGAAAACGCTATCTACTACCTCAGCAAGAAGCTCCTTCAATATGAGGTACGATACTCTGCCCTAGAGAAACTATGCTTGGCTTTAGTGTGGACATCGCGAAAGCTTCGACATTACTTGCTCACACATACCGTACACATTGTATGCAAAGGGGATCCTCTGAAATACCTCTTTCAAAAGCCAGCAATCGTCAGACGCATGTTTAGATGGATGGTTATGCTTGCTGAATTTGACCTTAAGTTTGTGCCTTAAAAGGCTATCAAAGGTAGTATTGTCTTCGAGTTCTTAGTAGACTCTCCAGACGAAGTCCTTCTTGAGGACTTTGACTTTCTAGACGTGGAACTTATGATGACCAAGGAAGACAGTTGGTCAATATACTTCGATGGCTCATCTAATCAAAAGGGATGCGGAATTGGAGTACTTCTAATCTCACCACAAGAAGAGCACACCCCAATTTTTGTTAACCTCGACTTCGACGTCACTAACAATGCCGCAGAGTACGAAGCATGTATTCTAAGACTACAAGTTGCCATTGCACTTAACATTAAGAGATTACGGGTATAAGGTGATTCCTCACTCATCATAAACCAGATTTCAAGACGATGGAAGGTACAAATTGAAAGCCTTGCTCCATATCAGTCCTATCTTGAGAACATTGCATCCCAGGTAGACGAAGTCGAATACACTTACCTACGGTGCGAAGACAATCAATTTGCAGATACACTAGTAAAGCTACCATCCATGGTGCGAATTTCGAGTTCAGTGACCCAAATACCCTTAGTCATTGAACGAAGACAAGAACAAGCATATGTCTGTACTCTAGTCGAAACAAATGAGGTGCCCAACCTCGATCCAGAAGAGCCATGGTACAAAGACATCAAGGACTACCTAGAAACTGGCGAATACCCTTCTAGTGCAACAAAAAAGCAACAAAGAGCTCTGAGGCGTCTCGCATCTCAGTATTTACTTCAAGGCGGAGAACTCTACAAATGCCACCACAATGGTCTCCTCCTACTTTGCATCACTCAACAAGTAAGCAAAACAATCATGGAGCACATCCATGACGAAATCTGTGGCACCCACATGAATAGCAGGCTCCTGGCCTCTAAGATCATCAAGTTGGGGTATTACTAGACCACCATGGAAAGGGATTGTATGCAATACGTCCGCACGTGCGACACCTGCCAAAAATACTCCAATGCACAACATGTTCCTCCATCTTTCTTATCCACATTTGTCTCTCTGTGGCCTTTCTCTACATGGGGAATAGATATAATAGGGAAGATTACGCCGCCCGAGGAAGGAGGTCATGAATTAATACCTGTGGCCATAGATTACTTCACAAAGTGGGTCGCAGCAGCGTCATATACTAAGCTCCAAGCTAAGCACGTGGAAAAATTCATAAAAAATAACATCATCTGTTGCTATGGAGTCCCTCACGAAATCATTAGTGATAACAACACCCACTTTCAAGCCGAGTATGCGGATCTGATTGTCAAATATAAGATTCAACACCACAAGTCATCACCATACAGGCCACAAGCCAATCGGGCAGTTGAAGCAACTAACAAGAATCTGAAAACAATTATCTCTAAGATGACGGAGAATTATCGAGATTGGCCGCAAAACCTGCTCTTCGCTCTCTGGGGTTACAGGACCTCTATTCGCACTTCAACAGGAGCTACTCCGTTCTCACTAGTCTATAGTACCGAAGCTGTTCAATCGGTAGAACTAGAGATCCCGTCTCTACGCATTGTCCTAGAAAGAAAACTCCCAGAAGAAGAATGGGTAAGGGCGAGATTCGATGAGTCAGCTTTGGTCGACGAAAAACGGCTAGTAGCCTTGCATCATGTGCAAGCATACAAAAAGAGGGTCGAACGGTACTTCAATCAGCAAATCAAATCTGAGGCATCAAAGAAGGTGATTTGGTTCTCAAAGCACTTCACAAAACGGTCCTGGATCCTCGAGGCAAGTTTCATCCTAATTGGGCAGGTCCTTACATTATCAAGTAGATCTTACCAAAAGGGGCAGTTCAACTAATAGACACAAATGGAGATAATTTCTACAGCCTCACCAACTTAGACTAGCTTAAGAAATACTACGTCTAATGCATACACGCGCACCGCATCTAAACAATACAATAGCACCATGCATCAGAACTATGGATGACCTGATTCCTTATCGGATATGTAGGCAGCCTCGCCCAGGGGCTCGGTCACAATAACAAGTACCCTACTTGTTTTGGGATTGGCAGGTGAACAACAGTCAAGCGGCGATTGGACGAAAGTTTTCTTCAACATGCTCAAAGTAAAAACAATGTATAAAAAGCAATGCAAGTTTGTAATTTATTACTACTTGTAATTAAAGTTGAGAAACTACAATACAAAAAGAAAACTTCAAACTCCAAGTTCACTTATTGCATGCAAAAGCGGCTCGTAGGCCAATCATTTTATTAACTCATTAATAAAACAAACATTAAACTAAACACGAGTTGTGGAAAAAGCAATTACTCCTTCCTCTCCTCTTCTTGCTCCTTGACATCATCCTTCTTTGCACGTGAGCTCTCACCTTTAGGCTTCCTCACCCATTTGCGTCTCATGGGTCTATCTTCCACAGCAGCCTTACCTTTTACTTTAGCGTCACCTCCAAGCACCTCTTTAGGCCCAAGTCTTCTTTTACCAACATTTGAGTCAATCCTCAAAGGTGGAAGTCTTTCGAGCCTATTCCAAACTGACACCTTCTTAGGACCAAGTCTATCCTTAGCAGAAACATCTCTAGACTTAGCAACAGGGGTCTCAGTAGAGTCATAATCCACTCTCTTACTCTTGATATGGTCCTTTTGCTCCGCACATCTTGCCTCAGCACGACCCATCACATCAGTGGCATTCATCCAGGCACGGTAATGAGCAGAAATCTTCTAGTCACCTCAAGCAAGTAGGGTCACCTCAAGTGTAGAGTGGGATTCCCCATATTTCTCCCACTCTATTGCGTTGCCCGAATGCAAGCGTTTGTCCTCGGGACGAACTGTGTCAACAGTGGGAATAAGCTGAACTTTCCCAAATTGCCTCATCACCCGTGAAGGGAAATAAAAGGTCAACACAATCAAGCTAGCCACGTGCATATATGAAAACAAGCGAGTATGCACCATACTCCTAATACCCCACCAAGGGACAGTCCACCGCACGAGAATGCCACGGTCAACAAGGATAAGAATCCATTCATGCTGAGATTTGTTGACATGGACCCTCTTACGGGAAAAGAATCCCTTAGCAGAATATTTGACAGTATTCTGGGGTGCCTCAACTAGGTTCAAACACTCCATCAGCCAAATCTGTCATTAACAGTAGCATGTGCAATATTTAGTCATCACATCAATAAACAAGCAATAATATTTGTATAAATGCACTATTTTGCAAATATTCAGACAAAATATTGTACCTGCAGCAAAACAAAACATTCAGACAAGGGCGCATGCGCATCCTTTTTAAGACGGTCAAGCATCATGAATAACTCCCCCATGCACAATGGCATAGGAGTACGGCTAGCCTCGCATTGCTCAACAATAAAAATAACGCTTGCATGACCAACATATGGCTTGCCATGAACAATTAAAAAATGCGCAAACAAGCAGATCATAATTGCACGTCTACGGTAAACTCTACGGCAAAAGGCATCACGATCGTGAGTAATATAATCAACTAAGGGAAGCAAGTCAATTTCCCGACCATGCACTATGCATCGTGAAACAGTTGGACTAAGTCTCAAGTATCGCTCATATTCGTCAAAAATGTTATCAGCAGTATTAGGGATACAAGGGAGACTTACAACAGGCTAGGCAATAATAGCACCAAGTTCCTCAGGCAAAGGAACAATTTCCTTGTCCCGAAGACGAAAGTAGTGCGTCAATGGGTCCCACGAGCTTATAGCAGCATAAAGAAGGTTTGTATCGAGACTTACATACCTTATAGTCAAGAGAACATCACAATTCAGCCTTGCAAGGTCCTCCCTTTCACGAGCATCCAAGTTTGGAAGCACATCATTCAAAGCATTAGTAAAGTCTCTTTTCATTTGATTTGTTGCAAATTCTTCGATGTAACGATTTCAATGATGTTTAAAGCAATGTAAGAGAGGTTTTTAAGCACTAAGGAGGCTGTAATGAATGAATTAGAGCGTGCATAAACCCCTATTTAGAAGCAATTAGACTGAAAAAACTTGCCTAAAATCGAAATTCGAGCAAAAACAGCTTGATTCTGGCCGTAATTACGACCAACTTGGGCGCTATTACGCCTAGTTTGAGCTAATTTTGGCCAATTTTGCTCCTTCTAGCTGCTCCCTGTAGGACGTGGGCCGCGCCCTCAGCGTATAGCGGGCGCGCGGCTTGGTACTACATCGAGGTGCTTTGCGTGGGCTTGAGCCACGGATCCCGCACGTGAGTGCGTTGGGGCAGTGTTGTCGAGTAAGGGGAATCGCCACCGTGCCTAGAAAGGTTATTCACGGACGCCCGAAACGTTGGTGCCAAAACAATGGCCCCACGTCCAATCAAGTAACCAGTCGTGGGTTCGGGGACATGGTACGAATCAGATCTGTAACCCAATTCGCCCGCATGTAGCGGCCTCTACTCGGTCTCATTGTAATTCCATTAATCACGATTTATTGGATGCACACAACTTACGTTTTTAGCACCTTAGAAGCGTCCTAACCCTAAAGATTGCTAAGTGAGTATGTTTCTATTATGCACAAGAGACTACCTAACCTAGAAATTGTGACCACTTTGCATTAATCATATTAAAACGGTGCCTAAAACAGGTTGTCCATAGTTAATCTGATTTAAAGTGATTCACATAATTCCGGTCTTTGTTTAGCAAAATATATACAAAGCTATACAACAATGATAATATGCAATAAGATGAAGTGCATAAACTTCAAAGTATATGCAAACTCATCTTACCCTAAATCTGCAAAGAAAACAAAAGTTAGTTTGTAAAACGCAATGAAACGAATCCTTTGCCTTGAATTGCTACATGAAAACAAAGAAAATGATTGTTAGTCCTTGATAAAACGCAAGTGCAATGGATCTCTCGCCTTCAATTGCTATACAAGAATAAAGAATTGTTAGTATTGACAATGAATAATAATAATGAAATGAAAACTAAAAACCAATGAAAACCTTGCAAACATTGTGAAAACCCTACATATTTACATGAAACAAGTTAAAAGTGAGTTTCTACATTGCTTTAATTATATTAAAAACTCATAACAATGGTTAGTCAATATTAAAAGAAAAGTGAGAGAGATTATTGGTGAGTAATCTCAGAATTCAACCTTTGTTATCGCTTGTTGATTCGACAAAGAATCGATGCTTTGAACTAAAACGAATGTATAATGTGTTTTGAGTGTTTTAGAGAGAGAGAGAGAGAGTATGCGTAGGAAGCATATGAAGTCGTGGTCAGAAGTCGAGGTGTCCCGGACTGAGCAAGGCAAGGGGTATTTATAGGCACGAGGCAAGTTTTGGAGCAAAGAAACCCTGCGTATATACGCTCAGGATGAGCGTATATACGCAGGTGGGGAGCGTATATACGCTCATCCCTGCGTATATACG
>SNQN01010273.1:0-11571 GCA_008642245.1 Bassia scoparia
GGGGGACACCATAGCTCCCCCTTGGCTTATATAATAGAGATATATACGAAACAAAATAAACTATAGAGTCGGCCCACTAAAAATGAACCAGGCCCATTAAGCTAATCGCTCCATCAACGAACCAAAGGTCTACTATGGTTCGGAAATCATATTCTTCATTATGATCTTGCACAAATGTTCATGTCCAAAAATACAAATATCATTTTTAGACATGAACATTTATATTTGAAGATAAATATTTACATTCGAAAATAAACATTTTGAGATTAACCTATATTTGAAGATGAACATTTATAAAATTTTTGGACATAAACATTTACCCAAAATCATAATGATAAATATGATCTCAGAATCGTCTAAGAATTTGTAACAATGAACTACTCTAAAGGGCCCAAAAGCTTATCGACTTCTTCCATATCATCGTTCACATGTAAAGATGGGCAGATGTTAATGGGATGGAACTCAAAGTTCCATAGAGAACGGATTGAAATGTTCACATTCAAAATTGTAGGGCGCAAAATCTTCGACATACGAGAGATTGTTACCTTAACCTAGTAGATATATTATTTTACATTTTCGTACTTTGTAATGTTATGAAGCTGTYACATTAGAATTTGAGCACGATTGCACGAGTACTAAGGACTACTAATAACTCTTGTATGGGCAAATTAATATATACCAGTAATATCACAAAACGTAAAACCAACAAAAAGTATTTACAAATTGTAAATTAACTTGTGTTGTTGTTGACGCTCTCCCTCTCCTTATCTGTGTAATCTCCATTAAAGTAGTATTTGGTTCCGAGAACCTTTAACACTCATGTATTTCCTATTTTTTTTTTAAAAAAAAAAAATAAGTTAGAGCTTGTCATTATAGATTGATTATGTTGCTTACAAAATCACACACTTGGATCGTACAACAAAAGTTACACTCATATTATGTTGCTAATTTTTAGTCCTTATGTTAGAAATTTCTTTTCGGAGTTCTTATACTCCCTCCGTTCCTAAATTGTTTATCTATTTCGGAATTTAGTATGGTATGGGGTATGCTAATGCAAGGTTTTATTTTGAATATATTTAATTAATTATACATATATATCAAGTAAAAAAATTATAAAAAATTACATTATTTTTTTATTTAGTGAGATGAATAAACAAGCCTCAAATAACTATATTTTATTTAGATGTTACAGAAATTTAAAGATCCTTTCATAGTTGGTGAATATTACATTGAGAACGATGAAGTATTCAACAAGTACAACAAGTTTACACTCATATTATACGAATAATCTATAATTGACAATATAGAAGTAACTATAACGATAAACAATTTCCTAAATAAAATAAATAAAATTATAACTCTCCGTTCACATAATTAATGTATTTCTACTTTATACATTTCCAATACACAATTATCAATTCAAATATCTTTAATTGGCACTTAGTAAAAAATATTAAAAAATTAATTTTAATAAATTACTTGTTAATACACGATTCTTCTAAGATCTCACTTGACTTATATTCATTCATATTATGACTAGAATTTACAGGTCTCATATTAATCAATATCGCTGATTTCATTATGCGAATAATTAATGGATAAGGAATTATTAATGTTAATCAACTTGAATTGACAATGTAAAATTTTCAATTATTCTTGATGTCTAGCTAACAATAATGTAAGACCTCTTTAATTCTTTGAGTTGATAACAACTGCACTAAAAAAGCAAGTTAGATAGGATTAAGTTCGTTTGAAGTTAATCGAACTAAAGTGAATGGGTTGAAGTCAGTTGAATTGAGTTAAAATAGTTGAAGTCAATTGAACTAAGGTGAAGTCAACCGAATAGTTTAAGTTAGAGTGACTGAAATAAAAAGAATTAAGTAGTTGAGAAAGAAGTTGAAACTAAAATGGAGTGGACAACTGAACTGAAGTCATTGAAATAAGTTGGATAGAACAGGTCAACTAAAAGACATAATTGAACTGAAATATCATAAATTAAAATAAGAAACCAAGGGCAAAAGAAATAAATTTATAATTATAATTATCGAGACACACATTGTTCCATTTGTCACACGATTACTTTGTTAATCATTTTTCAATATCTGACAACTTATTGCTAAAACTAGAATCCATCCATTTTTCTTCTATTCCCCAATTCGATATGAAACCATCAAAATAGAACCGAAGAGTACTAATTGCTGTATACCTATATCAGTGGTAATTCAAAACAAAATTAGCACTGCCCTAATTTTAAAATCACCTCAATTCATCCGTTCCTAATTTCATTCTCCCATAAACAATTTGTTTAAGCTTAGCTCAATCAATTATTTTCGATTAAACTAAATACCCTTGGTGAGAGGATATTTTAATTATATTTTTTAAGTCCCCTCATTCCAAATTTCACTATGCCTTGGAAATGGCTTAATTATTCTACTGCACAAAACAATTCTTACAAGTAACAATTCAAATGTATCACCCAATAACTTCACGTATCTATGGAGCTTTCATCAATCATCAACAATCAACATTCAACATTATAATTAAATAATGGAATGTTAAAATAGCGACAAAGCATAAGTTATGTTTAAGCATAAAAATTAAAATTTTAAAAAATATAGAAAAATGAAAATAAATTAAATGATGTAGTTAAGTAGATGTACAACTATTAATAAAGAAATAACAATAATAGTGCATTCCCAAAGCATGAAAACCTTAGATGTAGAGAAAGGATGACACACCAATTGATAATAATAATAATAAAATATTGCATTAAATATCTTATTCAACAAAATCTCTGCCTCCTTCTTTCAGACCAACATCTGTCACTCAAAACCCTAACCCTAATAATATCCCCTTTTGTTTCAACCATGAATTCCAAGAACTACAATTGAAAAAATATSAAAAATAAATAATAGTAATAATAATACTCCTAATAGTATAAACATAATTCCATATATAATAATGCTATTAATTAATTAATATATCAATACTAATTATAATTACTATACCTTAAAAAATACTAAGTATATAGAATAATATCAAACCAAAACCAAATTCAACCCTTCTAATTAATCCTTTTCACCTCCAAAATTGAAAGTAAATCATCCTTCTTTTCTTCCTTCATAATCTCCAAATTGCAATTAATTGCAATACTTAACCAACCTCCTTTGGAAATTCACATTTTTTTGAGATATGGTGCAATAAATTTTGCATGTTTTTTTTTTCTTTTCCTTTTTTTTGTTTGCCAAACCTTATTTCAAAAAACTTTCAAGAGAATAATCAAAATACCTCAAAGAGTGCATCATCATCATCATCATTTGCATGCACAAGTTAACCTTAGATTTGTTGATGATCATCAGAGAAAAACATGAAAGGATCATTTCCATAATCCCACAAACTCGTGCTATGATGGTAGTCATCCATTTCACCCACCAAGGGCGTGGGCCAAGCTAACGGTGACCCGGGTAAGTTTACTAGACCCGGATCCGAATGTCCGATCACCTGCGAACCCAATGACAAGCTTGAATCCACTGACCCGACTAGTGAACTGATCTCATCACAAAAGCTCTTGTGATGATATTCTTCATTTTTGTAGCAATTATTCTGTTGTTGTTGCTGTTGTTGTTGGAGTTGTAGGATTTGATAATCGTCTGGTATACGATGCATTCCTTCAATTTGCGACTGCATCTGATGATGATGCTTTAGATCAAGATCATGATTATGACCGTTACTRATAACGTCACTCTTGTTAGTAGTAGTACATGTACTGGTGCTAGAATTGAGCAATCCAACACTGCTACTAACGACATTATTAGGCTGTAAGAAGGGTGGTGAAGAAGTGGGCTGAGAGGCCCATTGGACCGGCCCGTGAACGATGTTAGGGCAGTAAGGGTACTGCAACACCGACGTGGACGAAGCAGGGACCCGCAGCAGCCCCAAACCCACCGTAAGGGAAGTTAGAAAAGCTGAACCCGAACCAGCAGCGGGCTTGGGAGTATCGGCCGGAGACGTGGGTGGCGATGAAGGTGGAAGACCACGAGAGAGGTGGAGGAGCAGTGGGCCACAGGAGGCAGAAGGGGGAGGGAAGGCTGAGATTAAGCTGAGCCTAGAGCCGTAAAGGATAATAGCTGCCCGGTCGTAAGCCGGGCAGATCCTCAGCGGTGGCAAAAGTACCAACACTTGCGGTGCGCTTGCGGGGCTCACGGATCTCAGCGACCATTTGCCCCAGCTACGCTGCCGGACCCCACGGTAGCGGAACTTGTTTGTTCGGGGCGCCTTTCCGCGCCCCGCTTATTATTCTTGGAAACGGTCGGGATCAGGAGCAGGAGCAGGGAGCAGCAGAAGAAGAAGATTATTTAGTAGTGGTGTGGATGAAGAGTGAGAATTGTTGCTAGTAGTGAGAGTTGGTCTTGGAAGGAGAAAACTGAAGAGGAGAGTGATGATGTATGTTGTGTGTTGATTATCTGTCTTGCTGCGCATAATGGTGATTGTTGTTGTCTTGGGAAATAAAGCAGCTGAGAAAAAAGAAAAGAAAAGAGAAAGAGAAAGGAGGAGAAATTGAAAGGTGGTGAGAGAAGTGCTCGGACGAAGGGAATGAATGAAATGCAAAGAATGAATGGGGTTGTAATGTTGAGGAGTTGAGAGGAGAGAGGTGGAGTGCGGTAAAATGGTGGGATTAAGCGGTGAGATGCTGCTGCTTTCTGCTGCACACCTTATTAGCTTATTACCCTCTCTTACTTTTCTTTCTTTTAAATTCACTTTGTATTATATCACAACATAATAGTAAATATATATATATGTTTATTAATATAAAAATCGTAAATAATCTGTAATACACTGGTATGATGAAGTAGTAGAGCACTGTAATTGTGCTGCACTGTTGAATTGCAATGGGGTTGCGCACTGCGAAGGAACAAATCAACAGTCATTACTCATTGGGGCTTTTGTGGGGGACTCTTTCTTCCCAATAACTTGATTCTTCACCTAAATTTGCTTCATTTTTTTTACATCCTCTTTTTTAAGTTTTTTTCTCTTCCCCAAATAAGGTTAGTCCAATGTTTCATTTTTACACACTTTTTAAGAAGAAAGTCATAGGTTGATAAAAAGAGTTACAGTTTGATATAAACATTTCAATACATTCAAGGATTAGTAAGATAACTACCATCTCATATATGTGTGCTACATTTAATGCTCCTGCTAACTGCTAAGTGCTAACAAACAAATAAGAGTAAGTTTACCTCAAGTCTTAAGCAGATTTGGAATGACATCACTTTTTATGTCTTAAGATAAAATATTACACCCATTTGTTTCACGTATTGGTACCGTTGTTTTGTTTCATGTATGAACTTTCGTCTTATTCCCTCCGTCTCAAAAGAATTGTTACGTTTTTTTTGTACATTTTCAATAAATTTGTATAAACGACCTAAATTTTTCACTACACTTTATAAAATTACAAAGTATTAAAAAAATTATGCATTGAGATGAATTTAACAAAATCTCACATACATGAATAATTTTTTTCTTAATCGTATATATAATGAATTTAATCAAATTTATCTTCGTAACCACCTAATATTTCAAACGTAACAAACAAAATGATAAGGAGGAGGTAATTGTTTCATATTAACCACTGACATTTTTTAAGTTAAGCCTTAAATATATTAAGTGTGAAATAAGCTTGCATGTAGTAAACAATTCAATAAATTGCATTGACTTAAGAGGCTAAGACTATAGTTTACTTTAAGATAAATAACACAACCCGTTCCAATTGTGAATAGCTTTGATTATTGCAATTGATTGGATTCCAACGAGTAAAGGCTGGCATGGTAAAAGTCAATTGATTTAGGTTTTCACTACTTTGCATTTATTTCATTCCTAGGCTCGCTCGCTTGCAAGAATGGCTTCTTSTAATGATCTCGATGGTTAAATACCTGAATTTAAGACCTTGGCCTAAACATGCATGTTCCATTGTTCCTGCTCTTTCCAAAAGTGTGCTAACTAATTAACTCATATGGGYCTGTTTACAKTAGCTTATTTTCARTTCAGTTGAGTTCAGTTCCATTCAGTTCAGTTCAGTTCAACTTCATTCAATTCATCAGTTCAGTTCAGTTCTTAACCCAATTTCTCTCTCTCATAAAATATTCAATTCAGTTCAGTTCAGTTCAGCTCCATTCAGTTCAGTTCAATTGATTTCAGTAAATGTAAACAGGCCCATAATCATATCTAAGCTTTTATTTATAGTTCATATATAATATTCGTATGGAAAATGATTGAGTAACCCTAAGGCTTACCAACCCTCTACGGTACAAGAGAATAAAACATTATTATATGTGCATTAAATAAGAGATATATGATTTCTAAAATAAAGTTTAAATGTTTTCTTGACCAATGAAAAATCAATAATTGGAGGGTTACCAACCCTTAGGGTCACCCTATCACTCCCCTATTTGTATAGTGTAATGGAATATTATTATATATTACTCCGTATTAGAGTTATCGTTGCTTTCGGCAAGTCAACTAATTGAATAAGTAACTCAATGCTAATGCTTTCGCCGATTTTCTCCCTCTAAAAATGTAACATTTTGACTAAAAAGTTATTATATATATATTTTTTTTTTTTAAAAAAAAAAAGACTAGTACATCTAATAATGGAACATAGTAGTTGATACACAAAATGATGAAGAACTAGTCACTGTTGGATTGGCAGAGTATTATTCAGGTCTAATAGCAGCAGTGAAAGAAAAGGATCAGCTACATGCACATTATATAAATTGAACAGGACTAACATAATAATTCATTCTGATAATGTATTAATGTAGAGAATAATATCTACAAGAATATACTATATGATGCATAATTCATATGAAATGGACACCAATATCGGAACTTATGCATGAAGTGATTCATGTTAAAATGTAAGACGTCTAGTCTCGACATTCAGTGGACTTTGATTAATTGTAAGTTCCCCTCTGTTGGTGCAAACTGCAAGCCTCAACATACATGCAAACGCTTTCTAATAATATTATAGTATATAAAAGTAATATATTATTTTCTGATCTTATCATTAACTTAAATTTGGATTGAGATGATACGATTAACATGGTATCAGAGTCAGCGTGACACAAAAGTCACGGGTTCGAATCTGACTTCACTCTCCCTTCTAAGTGGAATTAATTCGAGTCAGGTATGAAGCTAAGACTTGATGCGTCCACAAAGAAGAAGAAGAGCGTGAGAGAGGAGAGAGTATATTTCTTGGGCCTCATCCATCATCTTAAGAATCAAGAGTAGTTGACACCATATTATAAGTAAGGGACTACTTCCCTAATTAATATGGTTTGAGGTGGAACTTTCCTGATCTTGTGATTGGACTTGCACTCCCCGTGATGGAACGCAGACCCGTTTAACAAATAGTTAACTCATAATTTCTATACACATTTAATTTAACCTCATATAATTAATATATTTTTGCTGTAAAATAAAGAACGTCAATTCAATAAGTGTACTTCTTCGTATTACTTCCTCGCTCCGTTCTAATTTTTTTTTACGTTTTTTTTTGGTGTCCCTTTTATTCTTACATTTTTTTTCATATTTTAGTTTTTTTACCCATTAATGTTACTTTTACTCCTAAAATAAAGTATCTCGTATTGCCCTTACTTATTTCCTCATCATTCTTGGTTTTCCACCCAAATTTATCTCATTCATTCATTTTAAATATGAAAAAGTACTTTAATTATTACACACATCTCAAACAAATAAAAAATAAACAACTTCCAAAAATACTGACATAATTATCCATATATTACTTCCCCTTAATGACATCAATTCTACAAATGTTAAAAACTAATCGAATGGAGGGAGTAATACATTGTAACACTCAATAATTAACCACCGTTAATTACATCATACAAATTATATGGGAAAAACTTAACTACCCACCGGCTTGACTACTCACCACTAATATATGTTGTTAGTGCATTGAGAATAGAGTCCCACTTGTTTAAAATAATATTAGTTTAATGTCTTATTAGTGTGGTTGTCAACCCGATGGTAGGTTAAATGTCCAAGTATTATTAGGTAATAATGATGTTGTTTCCACATAAAATATTTTCCAAGGTAGAGTACATACTACATAGAAACATTGCTACATGTACCATCGGGTTGTCTACCTACGAAGTACTACTAATGAAATAATAAAATAATACTCGTACAAATTAGTTAAGTGGTGTTATTTTCATCCCACACACTAGCTACTTTCCATATTAAGATGGTTAAACTAAGTTTTCCCTACATAGGTGTTAGCTTGTACACTGCATGTACAAATACAATATAATAGATTGCGATTTCCAGTGTCAAAGTCACAAAGTTGAAACCGGAATAATTAATAAATTTAGCTGCAGGAGTTATTCTCGTGTGACTGTACCTCTTCTTGCATATATACATGAAAGTTTATTGTCTTCACAAACACAAGTTATTTGATCAAATAACATATATGCATTTATCTTTTGTTCCTAGTTTACATGCATGTCATCACTCGATCTTTGTTTACAGTCGACTCCCTTAACGGCGAGATATGGTATAAGATGGAGAAGATAATATAGCATTGGTCCATAAAATCTGAATTGTACCTTAAATTTCATTACACCACGTGGCAGCTACGTACAAGTTAATAAGCTTGAGAAACTGAACAAAAATCATTTGAAATAAAAATAAGATTCAAAAAATAACGCAGTAAATAGAGGGTGAACTACAATATAAATAAGAAAAAAAACACTATGTGACTAGATATTAATAATGAAAAGCATGACTGAAATAAGTAGGATCCTCTCCATTTCTTAGAGGAAATGGAAAGTCCATCCATATTTGAGAATCATTTAACTTAAATATAAAAATTGTAAAATCTCCCTATTTTCCCTTTTAATTATTCTCAACCACTAGATAAGAAATGGACTCTCCATTTCCTCTAAGAAATGGAGAGATCCAATATCACTGAATATATAAGAAGAAATTGAATTTAATTTCTTTGTGATGACTAATTAAGGATATGTTCTTTATTATTATTATTAATATGTTAATGACAAATTTGTATGATTCGGAAGATGTCACGGCTTTAATTTGTGCGTAAAACTAGAATATCATATCAGGCAGAGATAAGTCAGATGTATGTTTAATACGAGGATTAAGGATGAGGCGCCATTCTATTCATCTATTATTGTATGGTATTTATTTTAGCAAGACGGCGAGCGGAAGAGCGAGAGAGCGAGCGAGGCGAAGCATAAAATTTGAAATACGTACGTACACTTTGTGTGTATGTGCTACTGATTTTTATTCAACTTTCTAGCTTAGTCTAATCTAAATTTAGTTTAAATTAATCTAGATTAAGTTTGTGGGTTAATGTTAATGAATCATCTCAACTAACAAAAACTTAAATTGATTGTTGAGGCCCAAGAATATAATATATAGATACCAATCATACCATGTTAACGAACCACATCTTAACTAAAAAACTTAAGTTGATGGCTGAGATAATAAAATATATAATATATACTCTAATAATTAAACATTTTAAAAGTAGGAGAAAGAGTAACAGAAATCTCTTCCCGAAATTGAAACGTGGAAGGTTAGGTTCTCCATAATATTCTTACCACTAGACCAAACTATACTTACTCTATGAATGAAATACGTGCATAGGCTTGAACCTCCAGTCCAGGCCCCCCCACTGTCTCTCTCTCTCTTCTATAATACGGAGTATATAGAAGCCTTACAAGCATAGCCTGAAGTTCTGAACACGAGAAGCCTGAAGTTGAGGACACGTAGTAACAGCCTAACAGCTCAATTCAAATATTAACAAAATTATTGACATAATTACATAACAACGTAACAAAAGACTTGTAGTAGTAGCAGTAGATAAATGGATAAATAGCTCATATATACTTCGGAGATGATTATTATAAAGGAGGTCCAGATAATAAAATCCAAAATGCATGTGGTGGGCAAACATAGCATAGCATGTCCTCCTCGTAACTCTCAAAGTTGATCGAGATGAACGACTGAACGAGAGCACAAATAGATAGATAAATAGATCGAGCCGTATGAGTATTTAAGGTTTGCAACTTGCATTGCCGTTGCCGAACTCCTTCAATTGTTCCCCAATATTGTATCATTCCGACTTTACTATGTATGCTCAATTATTGAATATACGGTGATGGTTAATTAAATCACATTACTCTAAACCCTCGTGAAAAGACCACTTACTCTTCCACTTAACCTAAATTACAAGAATTCCATATGATTAGAAATTCATATGTCTGATTTTTCATACTAGGGATAAGACCATCTATCGACGCAGCGTCCATAAGAATATGCTAATATGCTATTATTATGATCAGCAGTCATATTTGACAAATATCTTATATAGTTATATGAATGAAACCGTGAGTAGCCCACCATTTTCCTACTTTCCTCTGATCTGATTCTTTTTTATTAATGTTTGCCATACTGTCTTCATTACTACTGAATTTTCATTTTCGAATCTTATCCATTTTTCAATTCGAATCTAAAAAAGCGTATAAAGTAGTACTTGATCTAATGTTAAAGTTTAATTTTTATAAGCTCGNTCATATATACTTCGGAGATGATTATTATAAAGGAGGTCCAGATAATAAAATCCAAAATGCATGTGGTGGGCAAACATAGCATAGCATGTCCTCCTCGTAAGTCGTAACTCTCAAAGTTGATCGAGATGAACGACTGAACGAGAGCACARATAGATAGATAAATAGATCGAGCCGTATGAGTATTTAAGGTTTGCAACTTGCATTGCCGTTGCCGAACTCCTTCAATTGTTCCCCAATATTGTATCATTCCGACTTTACTATGTATGCTTAATTATTGAATATGCGGTGATGGTTAAATCACATCACTCTAAACCCTCATGAAAAGACCACTTACTCTTTCACTTAACCTAAATTACAAGAATTCGATGTGATTAGAAATTCATATGTCTGATTTTTCATACWAGGGATAAGACCATCTATCGACGCAGCGTCCATAAGAATATGCTAATATGCTATTATTATGATCAGATCAGCAGTCATATTTGACAAATATCTTATATAGTTATATGCATGAAACCGTGAGTAGCCCACCATTTTCCTACTTTCCTCTGATCTGATTCTTTTTTATTAATGTTTGCCATACTGTCTTCATTACTACTGAATTTTCATTTTCGAATCTTATCCATTTTTCAATTCGAATCTAAAAAAGCGTATAAAGTAGTACTTGATCTAATGTTAAAGTTTAATTTTTATAAGCTCGGCSYGRTCAAAAYTCGGTCAACGCTCGAGTTAGCTCGTACTCGCTCGAATAARCTCGAAACTCGATAATTTTATAGAAAAATTAATAATTTTCTACATTATATTTTTGAAAACAAAATTTTCATTGATACTTAACATTGCATAAAACTTAATTAATATACTATAAATGGAAAAAAAATTACGCAAAGAATTGAATATATATAGTCAACCAATTTCTCAAAAAATGTAGGTTTCAAGGTAAGAGGGCTAAAATGTTAAA
>SNQN01010273.1:12134-22516 GCA_008642245.1 Bassia scoparia
CTGTGAAAGAAAAAAAAACTGAGTACCTAGAGGGTGAAATACTCAAATGTTAGTACCCAATTGTTAGCTTAACTCATACACATCTTTAAAGTGATTATTCATGCAAACCCAATTAATCCCCTAAATTACTAAAAAAAATAAAAATAATAACTCATGACATCTTTTAATTTTTTTGAGATAGTGTAAAAAAAATTAAAGTGAATAAAAAATGAGGGAGGAGATAAGTTTTGGTGGAAAATCAAGAATAAAGAGGAAATAAATAAGGTAATATATGAAATTTTAACAGTAAATGTAACATTAATAGGTAAAAAAGTAAGATATAAAAAAAGAAAACGTAAAAAATAAAAGGTAATAATACCAAAAAAAGAAAAACGTAAAAATAAACTGGAATGGGGGAATACTAAATTAGCAATTTAGAATTTAAATATAAAAGCAAATGGAAATTTATGTTTTCTTTTTAAATTATTACACATGTAAATTGGAAAAAAGAGTGGTAAAATGTAAATAAATTGCACTGTGTGTGAAATGGTTTCCACAAAACATTAAAAACTTTTTGAAAGTGAAATAAAGTAAGGAAAATGTTAAACATAACCCTTATAGTGATCTTTAAGAAACTTAAATAAGAAATGTGACATACGGAGATTAAAAGAATGTTCATATATGGAGAAAATGGTAACATAAAACGAATGGAGTATTTAAAAGTAAATCCACTTGTTTCCCTAAAGTCACCCCCACAAATTAAAATGGAAACATTTTTTTTTTTATTAATGGTATCTGTTTGTTTGTTTAACTCATTTTTACCTAGCTTAATTTATTTTTCTAAACTGAACTTATCTTATTTTTGTGGAAATTGTTTTGTGAAGGGAAAAATAATAAGTTTTCTTTTCAATTTATTTTCTTTGATGTGAACTTATTTTTCTGAATAAACTTATTTTTTTAAAAGTAAAAATAAATCGAACAGAAACAAACTCAGTATGAGACATTATTCTATTCTTATTTTTATTTTGGTTTAGTTTACTTGACATCCCATATGATTCGTGTTGTGTACTGCATCAAATGATTTATAGATAAAAAAGTTTTCTTTTCTAATTGAAATTTACTTTTATGGAAAGTACATATGGAATGTTACATTGTGATTGCTGATATTTATACTTTGTCCGTTTTTAGTTGTCCCAATTTGATGTTTTCACTATTCACAAAAGAAGCACTTGATCAAGTTTGTACTTTACACGTAATGAAAAATATAGTCAAATGAGATAGATTCGTTAGATTCGCTCGTTAAAATATATTAATATCTAGTTTTTTTATAATTTTCATTTAATTATAAATTATATTATAACGTTAAAGTTGTATCTCGACAAATGTGTTTTGTTAATTGGAGCATCTAAAAAAACGGAAGAAGTATTTGGCTTATTAATTAATGGGACCCTAAAGATTGTACTCCGTAACAAGTTGTACTTCATTGCCTTTCCTTTTCATGGCTACAAAATATACGAAGTACTTAATTGTCTTTTGATCAATTACATTTCTTTTAATGGATGAAGAAATAGAAAACAAAAACTAGAAAAGTTTTGATAATAGATAACAATTTTCTAATACTCCAAATATATGCTATCTCCCTTTGGGTACTCATCTAGTAAAGTAGGTTAGACGGTTAGTTAATCACACCTTTAACTCACTATTTACATACAAATGAGTCAAATTTTTTCTAAAAGAAAACTTGCATTCATATACTTTGTGTATTAAGTTTTTTCATATATATTTTTATTTGACAATAACATAGCAGTTTCTTCTTGCGGTTTTCATTAGGGATAGACCATACGGATTTTGTTTTGTATTATGAATTTTAAAAAAATATTTATTATAATACTCTATGATTTTAATCTGTATTTTATTTTGTATTAAATAATTTTTATTTTTTTAAAAATTTTCTTACGAATAAATTTCATTTATACCCTTTTAATTTATTTTCCTTGCTTATTTCCTTTAACCTTTTAATTTGCATTATTCGTGGTTTGATTTTTATTGACTACATATTTATGTTTATGTTGCATATTTATGGAGAATAAAATTGTTATACAATACAAATTTCAGTGAAAGCGAGAAACTAACTTTCACTTATAAGTTTAAGAAATAGTTTCATAGTTAGCAATGGGTTAAAGCATGGTTAAGTTTATTAACCTAATAATGGGTGAGTACCTAAAGGGTGAAGGAAAAAAAGGTTATTTTAACTCAGATTTGCATGGCTTGAACTCAAAATTTAGTTATTACTTCGTACTAACCTACTACGTACAAAAAAAAAAAGGGGGCCTTCTGTATGCCATTGAATTGGGCCACTACAATTCGATACGTTTGTAGACTGGACCAGACTCGGCCTTCTGATTTGTCGTTGTAGCTTTGCCCACAATCTGCGTATAAACTTATAGCCACGGGCCACGATATCTATGACTCTATTCCTCTTTGAATTGGGCCGCAGTAGCTATGTGCAAGGGCAACAGGTCTATTATGGTCCCGGGATCATGTTCCTCACGGATGGGTCTCGGGGTAAGATGTTCATGGTTTCAAAATTACGAATTGATTCATTTTCGAAAATAAAAATTCATTTCCGAAAATACAAGTGTTCATGTTTCAGATAGTAACATTTGAATTTGAAAAATGAACATTTTTAGGCATATTGAGATGTTGATATCATGTTCTGGGTGTGGGTAGTCGAATGAACATGTGTGCGGTCGGAGGACCAGAGATGAGAGTCATGCCGCGGGGACCAATAGGTGAAATTGCGGTGCACGGGTTTGATTAATCGATCAAGCGGAGACTAGCTTTACTATTAAAGCGTCGACTTGTGTTGTTATTACGGCTCTCTTAAATATGGTACTGAAACGCTAGTAAGAACAAGTAAGCTTACTACTAAGATTTTATCGCTTTGCTTTGTTTTTGTTCTTTGCTTCTTTATCTTTTATGCTTAAATTTTTCTTGGTTTTTGTTTCTGGGACATTATGCAACTAATGGTGTTTAATTTCTTTCTCATATAGTATGTGAAAAGGTGTATATGTATTATTATATATAACAACTCCGTATATTTTTTTTAAATGTAAAATATTAATGTCGCAATGTTGTCGCACTGAACTTGGCGTCGTTGAAGATCTCGGAGTTCTTAATTTCAAACTACAACCAAGCCTACAACCGAACGATCCTGAACTTTGGTGTTAAGTTTTACTCAGATGCTAGCTCGGTTTCAAGAACAATCAGGCCAACTTATATAATTAGATCTCAGCAAACTATATGTTGAAGGAAGAGTGTAGATAACCATAGTTCAAACATTTATAGGTATCTTTCTACATGTATGTATAAGTAGTTTTTATTTCACGCTTTGGTAATTACTCATATATATAGTTAGATTTTTTCCACTATGATTTGTCGTTTATACCATAGTATTTCAACCCAAGATTAGAAGTGAAGGAATCAATAAATTGTGAGGGCAATAGATCCGCAAAATGGAGGAAAGTGTTGCCCATCTAAAACGTCTTTTGCACTAACATATCTTAATTCTTTCTAGCATGAATTGATTGTACTTTGGCATAAGTGTGGAATTAATGAGAAAGTATGTAACTATTAATTCTTTAAACACCAAACATCCGGAATATCTGCTATGTAATGAACTTGTCATCTATGAATAATAAAAATTATATCCAAAAGATTCATTGAGATTTTATTTCTGTGTCTTGAGTGCAAACCCCCATTATATAACAACACTCATCTGACCACCACGATTCTTTTTTTAAACAAAATTTAATCATTTACAAACGAATTCTATATATCAGTAATGATCTATCATTCTTAACCAACTTAATTTCTCTTATTCTATCTCATTATCTCATGTAAAGGATTAGATACAATGCAAACAACTGCTTCTTGTTTAAAATGTGGGGTTGACTTTTATTTTTTTATATTTCTTCCTCTCCAAAGTGCCATTTAATTTGATAATTACAAATTATGCGTCAAAGTTTTAATTGTTTTGGGTTTGATAAATCGACTCTCTGGCTAAACAAGCGTCACCCTGGACGTTAGTTAAGAATCAAATATATTTCTAAATTAAGAAAAATATTTGGATGCAGTCAAAATCACGAACGTCAAGTCGGTGCAATTAAGTGTTAATTTGTCAAAATTAATATTTCTACTTTTAGCTACCTTATATTACGCCTCGAGGACGTTGTGTGAACTTTGACTTTATAAAATGATGTTCTTGTTCAAAAGTAAATTCTGGAATTCAAATTTCCGCTGACATTTGCATGTATTCTTTATCTAACATTCCAAATTCGTCAACTAAACATGAATCTATTATAATAACTGCAAGAGACAAGAAAATATTGATCATATGAATTTATAGCTGCCATGTTTCATTGTTTTGTAGCTTTTGAACTAGATTTTGATACAAAATATTGCTTTCATATGTGAATTTAGAATTTCTGGATTAGTAGGAAACGTAATTTTATCAAGGTGTGTATATGTCGATAAATGAGTGCAGAGTGTAAACAATAATGAAAATTTCAATATGAGAAAAGGTTGACAACCTTCTTAATATGCAAGCTAAGACTTGAGACGTGAGATATCTAGCTGAATAAGCACCTAGCAAACTCATCTCGCTCAAAAGAAGGGTGTAAAACAAATCAAATAACAAGTAGGAGCAAAGCCATTGCTTTAAGTCTTTTAGGCCCTCTAGGCACGGCTACTCGAAGTAGCGCAAATTTTAAATCGGTCCAGGACCATCGGCCTCATCCATTGGTCCCGGACAAATGTTCCTCTTTTCGAAACTAGAAATGTTCATCTCAATATGTAAAATCGTTCATTTCAATGTAAATGTTCATTATCTGAAATATGAACATTTGATTTTCGGAAATGAATAATTTACCCGGAACCATGATTGAGAACATGTATCTGGGCCATAATAAAACCTATTGAGAAAACGAGTAGTGTGTGTTTAAAACAAGCCACTAGCCAAGTCCCGATGCAGTACACATAAGTACATAACACTTCGTAAGTCGCATGTTTTAAATGCACAATAATCGACACTCACTTGTCATTGATCATAAATTCATATAACTAAAACTAAAAGTATCCAAACTTTTGCGTTTTTTTCCCCTTTTCTTAAAAAATAATACGGCACTATTGCATCATTATATATTTTCATGGTTTTTGTTTTATGGAATCCATGGGTTAAGTTAGCATTATACTCCATAATAGATAAGGGTAGTTTTATTTCAAACTTTATTTCGATTCGTCCCAGTAAGTAATATATACGACTAATTACGAGTATAATAAGTAACATATAGACAACAGGCGCATTAAAATAGTTCCTTTAGCAAACTACTTTGATGTTTGAAAACAATTGATGATAGCTAGAGTTCGGAATCGGATTTAATTTAATCAATTTAAGACGATTCGCATACTATAATTTTTTGGTGCGAAGGGTAGCACAAGGGCGGTTACATTACAAGGAGAATGGTGATACGAGGATTCGAACTTGACCATCAATGATCAAAGGGGGATTGAAACTCTATGAAGCCACTGCTCGCAAACTCTTCCTCACGTTCGCATTACAACAATGAATATCGTTAAGTGCGTGTTGAAAAAAAAAAAAAGAAAACTAAGTTGTGGATAGATCAAGTGTCTGAAATATACACAAAAAAGGTTCTCATAGTTCATCAAAGTTGTTGAATTGCCTCTAATATGTGATCGAGTGATTATGAGATCAACTTGAAATGAAACCGACTCTAATTAAACAAAACAAGGTATAAGTAACTCATGAAAAATAGTTCATTAGAGAGAAGGTCTTGTTAATAAATGTTGGTAAAGATGTCAACAGCACTTGTAGACAGCTATCATCACCGCCTGACCTGCTCCCTCTGATTCTGAACTGGCAATAACAAATAGCTTATCACTGCAAATGGGCCCACGTGGGCTGGGCTTCCAAGCCCCATAAGCTCAACCTTTTCAGCCAAGCTACCACTGAGACAATATCAACACCCTATGTGTCTGGACACGCCATTTCGTTACTAACTCATCACTCACTTACGTATCATTACATCACTCATTTCTGTCGCTTTTTTTATTGAGCCGCGCGTTAGCCAAACTTCTCAGGTTAAGTCCTATGACCGGGGTTTGGGCACAGCCGAGGACGAACCCGGTTTCCGTAAAACCGCTCGGGGGGGATATGGCCGGTTTTATACGGCTACGGAAATTGACATAAAAAACAGTCCTTAGCACTGCATGGTGGCATTGTTATGATTTGGCCAGCATTCAATATATGGGCGGAAACCACATCGAAGCGATGGTGTACTTGTTTAACTCACTGAGTCGACTCGTTTGTCGTTTTAGGTGTTTGAGTGACTCTTGTAGACAAACAATTGAAAGTTGGGACCCATGCTTTCGTAAAATCTTGCTTAGGAACCCAAACAATCTTGAACCCGGTTGAACTCGGTACCCGTTGAGTCACCCCGAGTATTGTCGGATTGAGCTTAATCGAAGTCGGAGACGGGTAAGTTATGTGTCTGATCCCACAGGGCTTGGGCCCGCGAACTGAAGTCCGCGAGCCAACTCAGCAAACGAGTTGATGAAAATCAGCGCTCCAATCCCATCACAGAGACAATATTGAACCGAACCGCAATCAGCCACTGCGCCGTCAGCAAGCACGTCAGTGGGACAAGCGAGGGTGGTGGCCCCCTTGAGGAGTCATCCAGCTTACGCCCAGGAGCTTCCGCCCATCTCCTCGACGTAGCGTGGGGCCCTGTCGAAGTCGGCCCTCCTGTACCCGGAAAAGGCCTCCCACAAAGACCGCACCACTGGGCCTTGCAAACCCACTGATGCAGCCATTGGGCGCTCCATCCGCCTCTCGGTGACCGGCCGCAAGAGGTAGTACTGTACCAAAGGCCCGGCCCAAAGGCAGACTTAATCGGAGCGGGTGAAGTGGCCTGCGATCGAGTCCGGGGGGAGGGGTGAGAACGAGTGAGGTATCGATGGTGAAGCGAAGGAAGAGCTGAGAGTCGAGGGAGGAGAGAGGAAAGGGAGTGAGTGAGGGAGTGGTTTGAGAAGAGGAAACAATGGTTCTTTTAACTGGAAACAGGGAATAGTTTTGCATGTTATGATATCCAGATATGATGATTGTGACGGAAAAAAAAGTATGATGATAGTTTAAGGAATTTGAGCACATTTGCAATGAAGGGACACAGTGGAAATATATAAAGAGAGGACTGAGTGAGTGAGAGAGAGAAAGTGTGATAGTTGTGTGGAATTGGTTTTAGGGTGGGGGGAAGGCGCAGTGCGGAAATGCTACTCGTACTTTAAAATGTAAAAATAGCACCATTTGGCCATGCCTTCAAGTTCACGACTTTTCAACTTAAATAGCACATTTGTTTATAGGAGGCATACGAATTAAAGTCCGTTCTTTTGATTGAAGATAGTTGAACTAAATTAAAATTGATTTGATGAATTGAAGTCAAGTGGGATAAAGTAAGGTGAAGTTGGATTTGAACTGAAGTAGACATGTAGTTTGACGATCTTTCGTTACATGTCAAGGTACAATGCCACAAATTCATTAATTACCAATAAGGAGAGAAAACAAATTACACTCTATATCTATGGGCCTGTTTTACATTGTTATTTTCAAGTTCAATTAAGTTAAGTTCAGTTCAGTTCGTTATCCACATTTTTTCTCTCTCGTAAAATATTCAATTCAGTTAGTTCAATTCAATTAATGTAAACAGGTCTTATTAGTAATCTTGGATTGCTGTGTAAAGTAGCATGCATAAATTGGATTACTAAAAAGACATGAATTTTGTGGCCTAAACTTCCGGTTTTAATACTAAAAACCACACTTCATTGGTAATTTATTTTAGTGACTCGTATAATAACATTAAAAATTAGTACTAATAGACTTGATTAAGCATGTAAATCAGTCAAATGAGCAATCATAATGACTAGCACTTGAAAACATTAATTTTGTATTATTTGCATAATAGCAAAGCTTATACAATTAGATGTATAATGGACATTTATTACACAATTATAGAATTTATATTTGTACATAAATATTAAAAGATTAATAATTTATATTGTGTACAATATTATTTTTAAGGAAAACAACATAGTAATAATTTTGCATAATTGTTCATCCTATCTATTTCATGTTCATTCTTAGTGTACGATGAGATCTACACACTCTAGTGTAGATCTTGTTGCCAACGATAGAGTTATTTTAGGGTGATCTGTGTTAATTAGTTAGTTAGGAAGTAAAGATCTGTTTACTTCATCTTATTTCAGTTTTAGTTCTTTAGTTCAATTTATGATTTTACTAACTGAATTAATCTTAAATGACAAATCGTGGTATTGATAATTACTTTATGAAAAGTGATTTGTAGTTGTTCACCATTGTTTTTTTATAGTTCAATAATTATCGAATTAAATAACAACAATAATAGTACCCAATATAACATTAAATAATAATACTTAATATATATATTTTGCATAAGCAATAATAATATATTATAATATAACTAACTAATCATTTAGTATACAATCCGTGGCATAACACTAGTTATAAATAAAACATATATTGATAATAGTTACTAATTAAGTATAATTATATATTAAATGTTATTTTTACAAGTATGAACATTACTTATTTTTAGTGATTATAAATATTTGAGTTATAAAAAATTTTTTGTAAAAATAAATTTATTTTGTATAAATCTTAACGAGCCTGTTTAGAGCTTTCGTAGCCGACCTAGTCTATATGATGATTATCAAACTTGTCACATATATATGATATAGTACAATACTTTAACAATATATGATACATTAACAATATGTTGGTATACATACTGTTAAAGATATTTTGGGACCATCTCGCAATCTATGAATAATTAACGATATTAATCATTAGGTTAAAATATCGAGTAATTCAATTCAGTTCAGTTCAGTTGATTTCATTATGAACGGGACAACGAACTAAACATATTGTAGAAATCTATATTGCTTTAAAAATAAAACTAAAATGAATTAGAATAATGTTAGACCAAATAAATGGGGAATTTAGGCATAAGAGGAATGCTATATTTTTTTTTGTTGGATACTACTTTTAACACTTCCTCCATATAAATCATACTGGCATATAATGCATCCTTGGGAATAGAAAATGTATACATCTAAGAAAAATTCACAATCTAAAATCCAAATCTGGATACTTTTTATTTTTTTCCGAAGAAAAATAGTAAGTTAATTTATTTTATTTTTTTTTAAAAATATGGATATTGTAATGGAATAGGATTAAACAATGGTATATCTTATTGTCTAAATCTACGGATTATGCGGAAAACTGGACAAAATCAAACGAAGATAACTACTGTATAAATAAAGAAAAACAAATAAAACACAAATATAATATAATATATATAATAATATAAAAATGCTTAAAAACTAATTTACGTTAACAAAGAGAAAAACAACAAAACAATAATGCGAAAATGTATGTGAAAGTAATTGGCAATTGAAAATAATAATAGCTTAAAAATTTGGGACCAGGTTAGAATAGGAAGGAATGTGGAAGATTTAGGGAGATCTCGTGGGTGTCACATTGTTGTTAAAAATGAAAGCACAAAAAGATAACTCAACATTTAACAACTTGCTTGTCTACTGCTTTCTGTCTGTCTCACTATCTGTTTGCGGTAATGCATCCTTTGTTTATCAGATCATGATTCTACAAAAGTTTGTATATTGATCGTTCGTCGAATATAAGATCCAATGACATACTTTTCTCGTTTTAGTGTATAAAAAAATACATAGTAAAGATTAGGAGATGAAAAATGAGAAAAGACAAAAGGTATCCATAATTCATTAATTATTTGTAGGAGACATATGAAGAAAAATATAATGTCCAAAATAAAAAAAGGATAAAAATTTAATTGAAATGGTATTGGATTAATTTTGAATGATGTCGGATTGGATGGTCTTAATGACTTTTTATGTACAAAGATTCTTTGAGGAGGTACTATTTATATCTTTACGTTTGCGTTGTGTATAGCAGATTTATCGTTGATTCCAATTCTCAACGGAAAATTCTAGTCAATTCAATGAATTGACAATTTAATGACAATTTGGTAATAAATGAAAAAAAGAAAAAGAAATAACATGTGTATATAAAATATTCCATTATTACCAAAATTATATGGAATTGCTAGCGATCCTCGTTTGCCAACCATCTATATATATTATATGTCTCCGATCGATTGTGTTGAATGTGTATACTAATAATGACTCCATATTTTAACACTTACAAAAAAACATTGTGTTGTGTTTCTTCAATTTCTCCATAGCATGAAACTTAGCTT
>SNQN01010274.1:10462-22513 GCA_008642245.1 Bassia scoparia
TGCTGGAATGTTACGACAACTCCGATTATAATCTAAACGAAGGGTTGTACTAATAATTAACACCTTACAAACAGTACAAAGTAGTTGTAATTATTAATGCTGTACAATTAAAATTAAATGTGTGATAATTCACAAAAAAAGAAAGCAAACAAAAATTTAATGTGTGATAAGCCAAGCATGTTATTAGTAGTTATATCTATTTTCCCTCTGACAAAAAAATAAATAAAATCCAGACAAGCCGACATGTAACATTTCGTTTCACAAACCTTGATCTAGGCAAGATTTCCTCGTAATTAGCTTAACTAAGGCACAAGTGTATCTAGCCATTAAATACCAAAAGCAAAGGGTTCTTCAAGACGAGTTTGTCGTTTTCTTCGACAAACTATTCACATCAACAAACACCCCCATTAATCCAAAAAAAACAGATCTAAACAACCATTGTTCACATATTTACCAAAACTTTCTTATGTTTGTTAGTTTTTATTTTAATACGGAGTATTCATTTTTGACTAATATTAATGACACTAATTTCGAATAAAGTATTATAATGCCATCTTAAAATTATTAAACAAAAAATTACAAAATAACTGTTACCAAAAAAATTACTTCTACTACGTATCAAATTAAACTAACAAAACTAATTTCACGCATTGCAGATCGATATTGGGATTAACAATGTAAATGAGGATATTAATCAAACAAGAATTATAACTTAAACCAGTAAAGTAAGAAATCTAATCTTCAATTTATGTTAAAAAATTATTGATTTTGAATAATTTGCTTATTTAACTTGTTAAATATCATCGATTCGAAATGCAAGAAATTTGATTTATTGCGTTTAATTTAATAAGGTAGGAAGTAACAAATTTTCAATGGACACAACATCTCGTAATTAATGGTTACATAATATATCTTTAGTCAAATAAGGTGGTAGAATGCAAATAAAAATGATCTAATATAAAAAAAATTAAAAAATGTCGTGAATGTCAAATAATTAAGTACTGTCCGTTTAAAGATATTGGAAGATTAACTACTTGTAGTTGGAAGAATTAATTATCAAGAAGTTTCGGAACATTCCCTTGTATATTTTAAAGAAAGTAATTATCAAGATATTAGCGAGTGAACACTTGATGTGTAACATGTTAAGAAGCATAGTTACGTACCGTTCATAAGATTTTCAAATTAAAACAAAGTGTATTTACAAAGTATTCATAATAATTAACAAGTGACACAATCAATTAACTTCGCAATAAGGAACAGTGAAAGTTCCATCTCTATGGGTTTGATTTAGGTTTCGTTATGTAGAGAAAACAATTTTTTATGGAAAATTTTAGGAAAAACAATTTCAATGGAGAACATTGACTTAAAAAGAGATTTTCCTTTTGTGTTTGATTAGAGGAAAATCATAAAGGAAATGAAACATCTATTATATAAGAAGGAAAGGGAGGAGAGGTCCAACTTTCATAAAATCGACCGAGCAATGTTAGTGAATGAATCTGTACATCAAAAGGCATCCACGCCCAACAATGACGACAAAGTTGTTGCTCACCCTTAGCACCACGACGTAAAATGTTAACATGGCAGGGGGTGCTCTGCTTAACCTCACCCACTCTAGAGATGAACACTCTGTATCCAATCAAGAATTTCGTGAACTCTTCGGTTTCTATAAACAGCAATCCAGTGAAAGGTACGTATTATAGCGGGTCTTTCTAATGTGGATCACGAGATTATCAGTCGGTGGTGTAAATGCTATCAGGTCCTCTGTGAATCTTTTAATTGCTTCTCTTAAACCTAATGGTTTGCTCCCCTGTTCTATGCCTGTCTGATGGAAACCGTGCTGTGGCTGGTAGTGTGTGTACTGAGGATCTTTACAATTTGGAATGAGTTGCTGGCATGGTGGGTGTGCAGCGTCCATGAGGGGATTGGTTATGGGGTTTTCAAGCATGAAGCGGTTCGTCTCTCCCCAATGCCTAATTAGGCTTATCTGATGAGGCCTTGTGTATGTCTGTGCTCAAAAGCAGCTTGACTATGTGCGTCCACTCTGACTGCCTTGAAGTGATTAATCGCCTTCTTCAACAGAACACAGGTCAGGGATGCTAATTTAAACATTACTCCGAGTGCAGCGAAAATTATTGGCTTCCCTACCAGAATACTTCAGGATTATGCATCTTTCAAGGAAATCTAATGGAGTTGCAGATTCTCTTGCTAACGAGGCACGTTCAAGCTCAGGCATTGGTGTTAATTCTAGGCTTCTTTCCAGTCCTACTACTTCTTGTAATGCCTTGTATCTAGTGGACTTTGCCTCTTGTGCTATGCCTTAGTTTTTTTTTCCTCCTGCTTTGCATTAAAAAAAAAAAAACGATGAATTCTGAAGGGAGATTGTGAACAACAAAAGGAGAAATCTGTAATGGGGCATGACAGTCCTCTCAAAATTAAGACATGCAGGAAATAGAATTTCAATTCAAATGTAGGGTATTTCCAAAATATCTCAATCACAAAGGCACAAGGTTCAAACCTGCTAACAACTACAAAAAAATCATAATCTGTACAAAGTCGAACACAAGTAAAACTTTATCTGTAAATTAATTCTTCATCATGGTTYTGGTGGAAATACTACTTSAACATAATTGTTCTAACGATAATCGAATAGGTAGTGACAGTACATTTCTATTATGCTGTACAAAGAGGGAGTCATATAGTTTGGTTAGTTATTTCAAATAGGCACAATCATATCAGACTCGATATCAAAATATAACATCAATAGACACAACTCAACCAAAATATTGAATCATCTTCTCATCCCAAAAGTGGTAGTAGTCTAGTAGATGATGATCAAGCAACAAGCAGAAAAGACTGTGGGGCGTGACTAAAGCATAAAGGCTTGAAGGAAAAAGCAGTCTCATACAATTACACACTCATCACACGTATAGAGGATGAACTCTGTAGATTCAATCGAAATATATCATGTACTCTTTGGCTTCTTAAACAGCAATCCCACTAGAATAGTACTTCCCTTCTGTGCAGCCGTGTTCAACTCGTTTTTCACCAAACCTTTTAGCAACGAGGTTCTCAAAATCAGTAAGCAACAAATAGCAGTGTGGAAACAAATGCTTCATAAGAACTAGTTCAAGGAAACGATAAAGAGCAACAGTGGGTTCCGACTTCCAAGGAGGAGGGTTGTAAAAAACTTAAGAAAAAGAAATTGTGTTCATTATGTTTAGCTGCTAACTCATACAAAGGCAATCATAATCTAGACAAAAAGTAGAACACAACTACACTATCAAACTAAACTTCTTAAAATAATCTTCTTCATACTAATGGCGATTGGCAGGGAAGAATCCTTAAACATAATAGAATCCACGTTCATCGTGTTGAAAAAATACTCCCCCGCATCGTATTAACCGTAACGATTTGACATAAAGTAGAGAGAAAAATGTTCAATGGTTGAGTTAATATGATACGGAGGAGTACAATGATTAGTAGTTTAAGTTGGAGAATGTAATAGGCAGTGATTTGATAATGATTTCAAATCGGCCATGGATAAACATATCGGCGTTGTGCATTGACACCAGACCAAACAATCAACCAGTTATAAAGCTTCACCGTTTAAACACATCTCATCTCAAATGAGGTAGAAGATTATGAGCAAGCAACATGCCGAAAAGACAATGTGAGATGTAATTAAACTGCTATGCTCGAGTCAGAAAGAAGTCTCAATCCAGGATTTGAAATACGTGACTAAGCAGTTATTATAGCTTGAATGAGAAAGAATTTCCATTTCCAACAACAACAATAGAGAGAGAGAGAGAGAAAGCAATTTCATAAATTGGATCTATAATACCTTGTCCATGAGCCAAAAGCCAATTGTTGCATATACTGAACCAAATACATCACTGCAAGCGCAGCGCTGACAAAGTAAAGGAAAATTTGCATGTAAGCAACCATATGCCAAACAAGTGCAATTGACTGAAGATATATCACAGCCACATCAATCAAAACATGAGATATCCAACACAAAAGTAGATCATGGATAAGTCAGTATTTTCATGTTACAAATGACAAAGGTGCAGGTCTAAAGAAATAAATCAGTGGTGGAACCCAATATAATACAGTGGGGTCAAAATAAATTTAGTAATTTATATGGGCAATAGTTTATTTGGTTTGAAAACATTGATAAATCCCCCAAAATTTAACAAAAATTCCACTATTTTGGGTTTCAAATGGGATCAAATGACCCCACTACTCTATGCATCCGCCACTGAATAAAATAGAAGAATTTCACCATTATAATCAGGCATCTTCCTTGCCATGCTGGCAGCCAAATGTCTGATATTTAAATCTCACATTCACTTGTTTTAACAAGCTCTTTCATACTGCAATTTAATTTACTCTAAGTTATATAAAATTAACGTTTAACCCAGTCTCTACTCAAACTGACTAGGGAACAAGCAGGATGTGGGCTTGTGGCTCAAAGGGTTTGTTACTTCAACCTTTTTGTACTTATCTACACTAATATGAACTTATTGATACTTATCCCTAAGTTCTACACTTCTATCTGAACTTAATTGAATTTATTTTAACTTAATTCTGTCTACAAAGATAATCAACCGCCCAAACTGAGAGAAAATTGAACATTAAAAAAATATGAATGTTTCTACTAAACGGAACTTACTTGGTAAGATATCCAAGCTTCCTTCGACCATGACTGGCAGCAATTATTGTCAGCTGAGCACACCTTTCTGCAGATACACGCTTCTGCATCAAATTAGAGAGCATTTTCAAAGCTGGATACAAACATCATCTGAATGTCTGTATAAAATTGAGGTGAAATATTCAGTATGACACCATAAAAATATATAACAACACTGACCTCTGACAATGTTGCTTGGTTTGAAGATCCTGCTTCATCTCTTTTGATGTTTCTATGGACCAGGACAGACAACAGTGACCTTATTCCTTTTTGAAAGAGCTGATACACATACCCAAATGAGTTCAAGATATTAAAAAAAAAAACTGTGGGGAAGGGCATTTACTACTCTAAATCAGGTTTTCGCGTCAATCAATTAGCCCAAAACAAACAGAAAAACAGAGAAAATCATTCAGCCCCCAAAAAACCCCCAAATGGGGGATAAATTGTATGGCAATAAAAGAATTAAGTTTTATGTAAATCACAGGTTCTCAARGAAGGAAGGGAGGATTTTCGAGTACCTCTGAACGCAAGCAATGGAAATACCCATTCAAGGCAAATTTTGAAGCACAATATATAGCATGACCGGGTGCAGGTATCTTTCCAGCAGCACTACTCATCTAAATGTAAATGTAGCCAGATCAGAACATATTAAAAAGAGAGATTTTAAAATACCTYCTGATACTACCACTATCATATTGAAAATAAACCAAGCCATATACCACCACAAAATGACCGTTTCCCCTCTTCAACATGCAAGGAGCAAGTAGCCTGGTCAGAGATATTGTCCCCAAAACATTTACATCGATGGTAGCCTACAAGCCAATATAATGATGAGATCTATGAAAGAAATGTCTCAATGACACCAGATCATTCAAAGTGATTCTTTCGCATGCTGAGAGGTTATGCTAGCTAACAATTGAGCAGCAAATACCTTACGAATTTCCTCAGGAATATCCAGAGCCGAAGATTTCTGCAAATTTGTAGCCAGTACATMGTGATACACTTATACATGAACACTTAAGGAGTCAAGGGCACAAACAAAGGATTATACTCCTTAACTTATWTTGCATAAAGACGTAAGAGTAAGACCAATAACAAGATTTTTTTAAGAGGAAATAGGCTATTATACTTTATAAACCCACTCTGCGATAGTCCACTCTTATCAACATATTGGAAAAGGCAGATTCACGATTCACCCTTATTTAATTTCCAATTTCCCCTTTACCCGGCAAACATCCACAAGTTCAGGTATGTGATTCACCTTGACGGTAATTTTCAAGCAAACTAAGTTTTTTAATTCAAATTGCGATTTGGTTAAGGGGAAGGTATTAGTAGCCAGTCCTAGCCACATATATTGTATACCAGTTTGAGGCATTGTTGTTGGTTGGTCATTCATCCAACCATGTGAGACCTCAATTTCAGAAGTGTCTACAAAGTAGAACACGGACCATATGAAAGTAACAATTTACTCACAGAACGTTCYCACGCTGCATTGTGAATCATATAATCAACACCGGAGCCAGGGAAGAAGGCTTCTGCTCTATCAACAGCCTCCCTAAGAGAATCTTCTCCAGAAGTTAAGTCAAGAGGTAAGATTTTGACCTCATCTGGCGCATGCTTACCTGGAACAAAATAAAAAGGAGTAAAGGACTGATATAACTTAGAAATAAGTTCAAATTCAATGAAAATAGGCACCACCACATAATGAGAGTTAGAATAATACCACTGAGTTCGTTTTTAACCCGTTCCAATTCAGCTTCATTTCGAGCAGACAATATAAGCTTAGCCCCTAAGCTTGCGAATTGTTTAGCAAGAGCCTCCCCTTCACATCCATAATAGAGATAAATGTCAGGCCTTTTCATTGATTTCTATATTTTGTAAATTTCCCAAGTACAATTCGTTACGCCCACTAATTCTCCGGGYCAGGGGGGAAGGGAATCAGTGATTAATTGATTATATATTGCTTGAAAACGAATAACCACACGGTTGCTGTACCGTTGTAGGAAAATTAATCACCACAAAACCAAGGGCAAATTATCCAAACAATTGTAGCTAGTGTAACACAGACAATCAAACCATGAATGGAGATTCAGCAAAAAACCTTTTGCATAAAAACATGTTATTCAATTAAATTTCCAAATATAGAAACAAATTAACTCAAAGTAACTAACAAGTGAAATGCAGTTACTACGTGCTGGTCATAAGTGCTTAAACATCAAAGCATTCAAATATATTTCTTTCCAGAATTCATAAGCAATTGCAGTACATTCTACAATAATTTGAGTTCAATACCTACTTCAATTGTAACAGATTGCCAAAATAAACAATAATAGCAACAATTTCAACACAGAAAAATAAGGAGATTAAGTATTACCAATTCCGCGGCTGCACCAGTAATCCAAACCACCTGGAGAAAAAAAAAAGAAAAAAAAAAGATATGCAATCAAATTATTCAAAAATACAGCAACCAAAAATCGAAGTGTTGAAAAAATGAAGAAACATTACTAATGCAATTACGTTATCTTCAAAATCATGACGTTTGAGTTTCTTCGAAAGCAAAGTAAAATCCGCTAAAATATGAGAACATAAACGAAAAATTAGCCAAAAATCAGAAATGCATTGCATAGCAATGCATTGCATATAATAACTCAGAGAAAGTACCAGAATAATTGATGATGGAAGAAAAAATACCATCAGCAGTTGAAAAATTGAAGAGGATTTTAACGGAAGAAAGAATGAAGAGTATTAGGAAGAAGAGAAAGGGACACCATTTTTGCGGTCGGATGAAGTATTCAAATGAGTAGCTTCAAATGATCATGCAACAGAAAAATAGTCCAATGCTCCATTTGCTCGAATGAACGACAATGATCTAATCCATGAAGTGATTGTGATTAGTTACCATAACTGCTAAATTGTACTCAAACTTTACAAAATGCACTAAAAAATAAAAAGATAAAAAAAAACTAATATTTAATTATCTATAATTAATTTCTAATTAAACAGAAAAAGGGTGATCGTAACAGTTCCATAACCCTTTTCCTGCCCAACGTAGGCCTCACCTGTGTCGAGTCGACCTCACCTTACATACATTAATTGCAATGGATTTGATCGCTTGATTATTTCAGATACAATTCCTCCAACGCCAAATCCACCAAATGTCACCCCAAAATAAGTAGCTCAATTGTACGCCTTACTCTGTTGCGAGTGCTTAAGTGCAATGCCAACCACACCCTTATTTATAACTAAGTTTAATTAATTAGGAGTTATTTTTTTTAGTGCATTTTGTAAAAATTAAGTTGATTTAGCAACACCGAATGCTATGTAATTAAGTGTGTGAAATTGTTGGATATCAATGTTGTGTAATTAAATCAACTAAATAAATCATACCTCAATGTAACCTAATAGCCTCACGCATTGGAATAACACTGTCAAAGTTCACTCCTTGGCTTCCAAGTTCCAGCATCCTCGACGCTAGAAATACCAACTATAGAAGCTCCTTCTCAGCGACGAGGGTCTGCTTTATGACCGAACATCTCCGCAACAAAAATTCACAACAAATAAGATTAAAATAAAATTACATCAATCTCATTACAAAGTAGAAGCAAACTCTACAATACGATGATGATGAATAGAGTAATCAATTCCTCTATATTTATAGTTGCAGTCTATAAATGGTGATTGCTACTTAAAAATCGAGATTAAGATTCAGCACAAGATATAAGCAGGATGCTGCAGAAAGTAAAAAAATCAAGAGCTCTGTAACTATAGAAGCACATTCCAATTTTGTCTTCTAATTGAGAAACACTTATTTGCCCCGTTATTCCCCTATTGGCTTGTAATCTGTCGTCGAACAAAATGCGATGAACCAAGCTTTACATGCTATACAAACAATGAACAATAATGAATCAGACAAGTAAGAAAAAACTGAAGAATTTTACTCTTGTGCAGCTGTTTAACATGGAAAGAACCATCAGGTCTTTCTTATAATATCTAACATAGATAGCTTTCATTCCAAAAGACCAAATCAATATATACCACCATAATACCAATGCATCACATCGAATAATCATAATTTCGACTTCACCGATTCCCATTCAGATAAAGTTAGGAAATAAAGTCCAAAGTCCAAACAGTGTATTTTGAAATATAAGGATCAAGCATTACGCCTCTTCTTCATCAACAATAAATCAACGAGATAACAAGAAAGCGTGAAAGAAATTAAAATAATTCACCCCCAGACCAATAATATTTGGGTTGTATGGCAAAATCGTAAACACAATGCTGGTAGCTTGGTTACTCTTAATTTGCAACACAATCTAGCAACCAAACTTTATCAACAAAAAAATTAAGTATAATAAAACAGAGAATGAATTTGAAGTCTGAGTACCATTTATACAATCCGTTACACAGATATTCACTAAAAGAAAATTATACAATGCTTTCTGACATAATTGAAACATCGTTATAGTACCAGAAAGCAGAATTGTTGACGGAAAAAAAAAAAAAAGATCTGAAAACTCCTCATACCTGCAGTTGCCTGCATTTTTTACAATTTCAAGTCATTCGAAGAATTTTCGAAGCAGGACTTTAGATGATTCACATGTCTTGTCAGAAGATAAGAGGTTAATAACCAAAGCGAATGTGTCAGCCTCAACTTCGAATTTGTGTTTGCCCATCAGATCACGATAATACAACGCATTGGACAAGTCATTCTTGAGAATATATCCTCTGATGACCACATTATAGGTATGCTCATCTGGGAAGCAGCTGTCTTCCTCCATTTTCGTCAATAATTGATTAGCTTCATCCATTAGCCCCTTCTTGCATAAACCTTTAATCATTGTAGTATATGTTTTGACATTAGGCATCAAACCCTTTGTAACAAGATCAGAGAAGAATTTTAAGGCATCTTCAGCTCGTCCAGCTTCACACAAATAGTCCACTAAGATAGTACAGGTGATAACATTGGGCTTAACACCATTACCCTCCATGTCTTRGAMCAATGCCACTGCTTCATCAAGCCGGGAACTTTTGCATAGTCCATCCAGCAAAGAACTATACGACACAACATCAGGAGTGATTCCATGTTCTTGCATTTCTTGGAACAACTGACGTGCAAATGCGTACCTTTTAGCTTTGCACAGTCCATCGATGAGAGTGGTATAGGTGACAACATTAGGTGTTATCCCTTTCTGAAGCATTCCTTGGAATCTGTTTATGGCCTTGTCAATGTTTCTTGCCTTGCAATATCCATTGATCARAGTAGTGTAACTCACGACATCAGGCTCCCAACCATTTTGGACCATCACATCAATAAGCTCTTCTGCATCTTTCATCTGGCCACGTAAACAATATCCGTCCAGTAAAGCACTGTAAGTCATGATGTTAGGGGCCACACCTTTCTGGGTCATAGACTGTAGTATGGCTTGTGCTTCATCGACATTGCCATCTTTACAAACCATGTCAATCAGCATGTTATAGGTGACAACAGTAGGTGTGATTTTGTCATCTATCATCTCAGCCAGCAGAGCCTTAGCCTCATCCACAAAACCAGAATTGTATAGGCCTCTAATGAAGGAGTTGTAAGTGACAACATCGGGTTTAATGCCATGCCTTTTCATAGAAGAGAACAGGTCCCTTGCCTGATCTAGGAACCTGTCTTTACACAGACTATCGATGATAGTGTTGTATATAACAAGGTCAGGCTTGCAATGACCGGATAGCATCTTAGAAAGCAAGTTGAGAGCACGGGCATTGTCGCCTACCCTACAAAGACCTTTAATTAAAGCACCATAGGTGACTAAGTCGGGCTGGACTCCTTGGTTGACAATTTTATTGAATAAATGAAGAGCTTGGGGCAGGCGTGACCAGATGGATGGAGGCCTTGATATAAGGTGTTAAAGGTATAATTCATTAGGGGGATACCCAAGCTTAAGGGCTTTGGCCATCGAGAAGAGATCGAAATCGAACGGTCCCACATAAAGGCAAGTAGACAGTTAGCCATGATACCAAGTGATAGTCTTTGGGTCGAAAACCGACAATATGAGGCGATATAGATAAAGAGATGACGGTGGAGTGAGGGTGGAGGGCCTTAGCTTGGAAATGCGAGTGTAAAGAGCTGATTGAAAACGATGACGAAGTAATGTGCAAAGACATCATTTAGGTGGAAAGCGAAAATGGTATTTTGAATCGGAAAAACCCTAAATTGCATGGTCTCGTCACAGAATTAGAGAAATAAGCAGCGATATGAATCAAATTGAGTAAGTAACGACGAAGGAAGCAGTGAAGTGAAACTTGAAATGAAAAGGGAATTAAGAATAATGATTTACAGGAAGAAAGGGCAGAAGGCAGGAGAAGGAGCTCGACAGTGATGTTTTCAGCGAGATTCTTGTTTGGTTTTTTCAGGCTCTACAAATGTACATTAACAAAATAGCTCAGTTGTGATTTTTCATGGACGATGGTGCGTTAACTAGGTTTGTTGTAATTTGATATGCTAATTGAGTGAGTCATGGAAATGGCAATTGAAGTTGGGGTCTTGCGGCTTCTTATGGGCTGGGACGGAGAGCTAATGACTTCCTATGGACTCATGAGTGTGTTAGTGAGTGGATGTATCTCCGCATGTACACATTGTTCCGCCGTGTACTCCCCCCCCCTGCCGAGCACTGATAACAAGCAAGCCCAGGCTAATACGTACCACTCGCGTTGGACGGACTGGACCCGGAGACACGCTCCCTAATTTCTTGACCTGGACCTGGATCGGGAATCGGCGATCCGGGTCCGGTCCAAATCAGTCCGGTCGGTCCGTTTCAAGTCACAGACCGACTTTGCTCACCCCTAAATAATGCTGCCTGGGAATTTTTGTAATTCACAATGGATCCGGTTGACTTTTTGTATTTTTTTTTTTTACAACACTAGTCGATACGTTATTTTGTCATATCCTCAATTCATTTACCATACCTCAGGTCATTTTCACAATCTTTGTATGAGTTCTAGTATCCTACATGTCATTAATCATATCCTATCTAATTCATTTTGTTCATATCTTTAATTCATTTTATTTCATATCCTGGGTCAAAATAACCAATCTAATTGTACATGTTTAGTCTATTATCCTTGAATTCAATTTATATTAAGCTTCATATCCTTCATAGGGTTGGATTTGTTCAGTATTTCTGGTTTCATTATCATATCACGCAGGATTTCAACACGATAACCAAGTCTTAATGTGTTGTCCAGTGCAAACTCGATCCTTGGAATCGGGTCAATCTTATCAACACTAGTGGATTTCAATTTACATGAGTGTGTGAGCAAAAAAAAAAAAAAAAAAACACGAAATGATAGAGCTACGGCTGATGACGAGG